>PVJH01002291.1:0-25454 GCA_004026705.1 Nesogale talazaci
TAAAATATCATTTAGATTTCTCTCAGGTCCTGGGCTGGGGCAGAGATAGCTTCCCCACAAGGTGTGGCTCATGCTTCCTTCAGGAAAGAAGAACGAAGCAAATGAAGAATCTATTATTCAGTAAAGCCTGCCCCAACCCCTCAGCTGTGTATATCAACACAAATACCACTGAATATATCGGTGACCGCCACTCTGTTTTTATGAGAAACAAACACCCCAGGTTAGCACAAGGGTTGGATGAGTCTAAACTCCTCCAATTTCAACAAATATCCTTGCATTAGCAGAAGATTTTGCTACATAACTACTAGTATTTCTGCTTTTCTTTATTTTGTTTCTGATTTTCTATTGACTTTCTCAGAACCTAAAGTAAGAGGACTTTTGTAACCATAATATGCTTATAGGCATTTCTATTCCTACTTGTTACAGCAGTGGCTCTCAACCTTCTTCATGCAGTTACCCTGATAATGCAGTTACTCATGTGGTGGTGACACCCCAACCATATGATGATTATTATTTTTTGGGGGGGGCATCACGGCTCTCTGGCGGTGGGAGTAGGAGGCCCAGCCCCACTGCTGGAATTGAACCTCCATCCCAGTGGGCCGCAGTCCCGCGCACAACCACTACGCCACCGGGGCTCAGCCCCCCATACGATTATTTTCATTGCCACTCCATCACTGTTGTTTTGCTACTGCTATGAATCGGGCGACCCCTGTGAAATGGTCATTTGATCCCCCCAAAGGGGTCGCGACCCACAGGTTGAGAACCGGTGTGTATTAGGGTCTATTTCAATCCTCTTTCACTGCCACACTAACTTGAATGCTATTGTGTAGATTGAGGGGCTTGGAGATTGGCTCACTCCAAGTTAGCTTGGAAACCTCCTGAACCTCAGGACTTATTTTGCCACTTGGTGCTCCCAGCCTCTGCTACTTGTCTGCCCGGCTGAGAATCTCTGAGGGGCCTTTCAAAGGGCTGAGGTGATGTGGCCACATCAGCACCAGTAGGGCCCTTTTCTACTTCAGGTGCAAAGGACTTCAGACCAAGTCTTGTTTTTGAAAAACAAAAACAAACAAAAGCAAAAACCAACCAACCAACCAACCAACCAACCAACCAACCAACCAACCAACAGAATCCTGTTCCTTTCCTGCTGAGTCACAGCCAGTGCCCAAAACTTGGCAAGGGCTGAACAGGGTTCTGCACATGCTCTCGGCTTCCCCATCACAAAGTGCCAAGTTCCCTCTTGTTTATCATACAGGAGAACAAACTCAACATGGAGGAAAAAGTATTTTAAAAAACAAAACAAAAAAGAAATGAGAAGAAACCCAGGAAGCACACTGCTCTTCAGGATTATCCATCCATCCATATATACATATGTACAAATAATGTATGTATTATATATCTATTTATATACACATACAAGTGGGATGGAAGAAATCAGAAAAGGTGAATAGATACAAGCATATAAAAAGGAAACACTTCCATATGTCAAGATGCAAATGAAATCCTTGGAAAAATAGCAAGTAAAGTGCCAAAGAAAATATTTTGGAAACATATGATATTTTGATGGCAAAGGGGAGCACTCATAGAGAGAGTACACAAAGCATTATGGGAACACACAAACATCTCAACAGGAAAATTAGTAAAGGACAGAAAATGCATAAACTATGAGTACTAGATAAGAAAACCTTCCAGCCTCACCAAGAATCCAAGATATGAGCTAAAATAAGAATACTATTTTTCATGATGAGGTTCTAAAAGATTTAAAAATATTATTTTTCTGTGTAGGTGACTTCATTGTAACAATGCAGGGTTCACATGTCCTACTCCTTCTCAGTCCTTTTGATGATGCTGGTCTGCGGGAAGAATGGGGAAAAGCAGTCAGAAGAGATGAAGTCCTATAGTGTATTCCAATGCGGTCAAGCTGGTGAATAACTGGAAAATTAGACTGTTTGTGGAATGGGTGAAGGAGTTGAGTATATTTAGCTCAAAGACCAGACCTCTGAAGGGAGGTAAGAAAAGATGAAGATGAAGGTATCCATTTATTTTGCTAAATTTTCCTAAAGCAGAGGCAGGAAGGGTGAGGAAACCCCCTTGAACCCTAGATCGGAAGGCTCTTAGAGTTTTCCAAGCATTGAGAGTTGCCCAGACTAGAGATGAGCAAATTCCCATCAGATTAATGCGGTAAAGTTTTCAACCAGGGACACGGTAGAAGAAGCATGGTGACTGGTAAGAACAGTTCTTTTTTAGAGTCATCTTTCACAACTGCAGTGGAGAGGTTTATTGTAAGAAGAAATCAATTCTAAATGACTCCCAGGAGCATTACCCTGTAGGAGAGAGACTTAGTTGAGCTAAACAAAGGAAAACAAAACAACACTATCCACGTATCAACTAACCTCACCAGTATAGAACAGAAACACTTAGAGCAGCTTCGGTGTCTCAGGACAAGTGGAATAATGACCCTTGCTCCAAGAGAATATTTCTGATCAATGCTGGAGAGGCTGTGGAGAGACTGGAGCCCTCATAGGTGTGCACAGCTGGGGGTGGGGGGAGCCATGTTGGACAGCAAGATATCATGCCTTCAAATTAGTTGGGGTAGAAATTCCATGCAACAATTCTTCTGCTGGGTATATAGCCTAGAGAAGTAAGAGTTCTAACACAGACATAAGAACATCGAAGTCCCTTGAAGCACTGTCATAATAGGAAAAAGGCGGAAGCCACCTAAATGTCCTTCAGGAGAAGATTGAAGAGAGAAGTTGTGGTACGTACCCACAGTCGGATCCTATGGATCACTAACAAACCAAGGCAAGTCCACGAAGCACCTGATAATGTCAATAGATCTGGAGAACATTATGTTGAGTGAAATTAGTCAATCACCAAAGGACAAATACTGTATGAGACCTCTGTTATGAGGTGTAGGGGGAGAACAAAACTTTCAGCAACTTTGAAGTTGGTCAAAGGGAGGGGTAAAAAGAGGCAGGGGAAAACCATGGCCTTCCCTCTTGCTGGGTGAATTGGACAATGGCCATCCACAGGAGGGAGAAGGGAAATCAATGAATGAGGGGAGAGGGGTAAAGCAAAGGTGGGCTTGATTCATAGTTGAGACTATGAAATATGGAGTTAGCATTCTGAAATGTAACACCCCCTTCCTCCCCTCCCCCCCTCCTACTCAACCCAAGTAACCTAATATTAAAAAGAAAACCATTGGAAAACAAAAACTGATATAAATGAAAGGTATCTAAAACTTTAAAAAAGATCCCAGGTATTCAGATTTTGTTTCTGAACATGTGAGGTGAACATGCGTTCAAGTGAGAACATGTGAGAAGTCTTGGTACAGAAAGAAGCCTTAAGGTTAAGACTTTTTCCAAAGCTCCTTTTACAAGCTCTGCCTTTGTGCAGAGACGGAACGTGGTTCTTCCATGGACCACCAGGGGGAGGGTGTGGTGGGTCAGGCAGCCTCAGGTCCTTTTAGACTTGTCAAGCCCTGCATTTACAGATGGAGAATCATAGCACCGTTTGTGTGAAGAGGAACATAAAGATATTTTAAAAAATCTTAGCACCTGGGAGTTCCTTGAGTCTTTTCAGAATCGTGTTGTTTGGTTGACATCAAGCGACACCTCTCTAAAGGCACGCAGTGAGATGCCAGTGCTTTCTCTGATGGAGAATTTAATGAGGTTGCAATCAAGGCAAACATTATATCCCCGAGAGATGGAAAAAATGAGCACGATGTGGGAAAAGGGTATTCATTTCTTTACAGAACAGACAACCTGATTCTTGGTGGAGCCCTGCGACTCTTTCAGCCGACACCATGAGAGATGAAGGAGAGGCACACGCAGACGTGATGTGCAAATGTCCTTGATGCCATGAATATGGCACTACCCACAGGTTGTTTTTAATGACCGAAGCGAGTTTTGGGAGGTCAGGGATCTCTGAAGTTCTAAGCCCACCTCCAGTCTCCCCTCATTCAATCGCGTTTGCAGGCCATTGCTGGGCACTAGGAACTAAAGATGAAGGGAAACTCTGATCTGGAACAGTCACGAGGAATTTTAGATTCCGACTTTTTTTTTATTTCATAATTGGACTATTACAGAATTCCTTAGTTCTTGTCATTAGGAGAACACAATTCACTGAAAATTTTAGCCAGATGAATTGGCACTGCACAGTCCATCTGCTGAAGAGGAATAAGCTACGTGGGGCACACAGTAGGACATCCAGGAAAGTTGCTGACTGGATGAAGAAATGTCCTTGCCAGTGTCCTTGGGGAACACCCTCTGCGGGAACATGCCCCTTGGGAACGTCCCTTGATTAGGAGCCGCCAATGGGTGTATGGGGCGTCGGTTGTGCCTATGTCCCTGGTGTGGAGATGTAATAAATATATTGAACTCAAATGTTCAGATTTAAGAAGAAACCAGTTTACAGCTGTCCTTGGTATTTAATAACCCCCATTGGAGAAGAGCATAGAAAAAGGTCATTCTTACATTTTTCTGAAAATAAATAGACTTTCATTAAATTATAAGGCTGAGAAAGAGAGTCTTCAAAGTCACTCAGAGACAAACTTTCAAGAAGGGACTGTCAGTAAGATTTGTGAAGAAAAGTTAATGGACCGAGGATGAGTCAACCTGAAAAGAAAATAAGCTGGATAACCCAATGCTCTTCAAATGAGTACCTTCCATAAAAAGCTGACATGAAGGAAGCACAGATCATCATATAATTACCCATATTGTGTGTTTGTCAATGTGTAATTATACTTCTGTAATAATAAGACAGTTGGGACAGGATAGTGTTGAAGTAAGTTAATTAGATTCAGAGTCGGGAAAACAGACCACTAGGCATTTTCTAGCTCTTAAATCAGTTGTGTGATTTTTGAACAAGTTTGTTAATACTCCAAGATACAGTGTCTGTGGAAGTCATGTACTCTTGTGTCAATTTCAGAATTGGGAGTGTAGGGATGGAGTCTAGCTGGTCAATCTGGAGATAGCCAATGACACCTCTGTGTGGGCATGGCTTTCTCCTGAGAATTCTGGGAAGTCTCATGGTAGTTCCCCCATGGGTGTGAGAGACTTACAGCTCAGTCCTTGGGAGACAATGTAACTGACAAGACCAAGATGGCAGCAGGCTGAAAGCTCCTGAGTCTTGGAAATGAGGAGCCCTGGGGAGACCCCCGCCAGTGCCAGGATGCTTTTACTGCTGCTGGATACATAAGACTCTGCACCCACTGGCCTGTGATTGTCCTGGTGTCATTGCACATGCTTTGTGAGTTGGAAGAAGACTTTGTAGACTGTTATCATGTGGTCTAATATTGGACTTATGACCTTGAACTGGTCTGGGTTGGGATGCTTTCTCAATGTTCCATGCCTCTTGTATATAAACCTTTCCCTTATAATCATATGGGTGTTTATCAATCTGTCTCTCTAGTCTACCTGGACTAACAGTGTCTTTAATTCTAAAACAGGAGGGGAGCAGACTAAGACTTGCTTTACTGTTTCATTATGCAATTCAGAAGGCTAAAAGAGACAATGGCCACCCAAACTAGTTTCTGCTCTATGGTCTGAGTTACAGGTAGAGAGTGCCTCAATGCCCTTACAAAATTGTTTAGACAAGATTGAAATTGTGGCCACTCCTTGCCCAGAGGTCTTTAAATCCACAGCATCCCTGTGTCCAGGTGGCTTAGCTTCAGTCTGTCTGAGGGCAGGAGAAGGACTCAGATCACCTGGATGGTCCTAGCACCAGGCTGACTCCCTCCAGTCGGCGAGCCTGAAGAGAAGAGCCAGTAGGATGAGACATGCTTCCTTCTTTTCTAAATTTTGGATTCGTTCCCCTTCAGATGAACTTGAACAAGGTGCCGGGAGGAACACTGGGGTTCAGCTTTTCTCTGCAAAAGCGTGTCCTCTTGCTTTTCGATGTCTGTTGACTTGCATGGCCCACCTTCATGTTGCTTCTCTGTTTGTTGACAGACATTGGAGATATTTAGTTCTTGGGGTCTCTTGTCCTTCTGGAGGATAATGTTCCTTGATTTGCAACCACACAAGGCATTGGGCAGATTCTCTCCTTTGGAGACGGTGAAGCTGCCCCAAAGGTGTTCTTCTCCATTGGATTGGCCATCAAGGGAATTATTGTCTTGGACATGAATGGGCCGATCAGCTTCCCCCAAAGAGAAAAAAACCCACAACAGAAGTGGAACTGATGGCTAGGGATGTTCTGGGAAAAACAAGTTAAAAAAACCTAGCCAGATGTTACTCTCTCTCCTTCTTCTAGCATAGCCTCCTTGTGTGGCCTTTTCGTGGCTTGAAAACCTCGTTTCCTGATTACCACAGTTTCAGGAGAGAAGTGGGAGATGGGAGAATGAGTAACAGAAGAGAATAATAGGGTTTTAGACTTTGATGAGAAAGGGTGAGCTTGTACTTCAACTTTCCATTGAGTCAGAATCTCACAGCACCTCAGAGAGGGCCACTAGTCCCCTGATTTACTGGCCACCTTCAGAGAAGCCTTGTCTCGCTCCTGGTCTGAGCAGGCAGCCTTTGGAAAATAAGCTCACTTTCAGGTGAATGCTTACTATTGTAAAGTCTTCTTCCTGGGTTATTATCAGTTTGGAATATTCGGCGGCCAAATCTGTTTTCTTTTAACCAGCAGGTCTGTGAATATCTGAAGAAGGCAAGGATGGTGCCTCCCTTGTCTTGTCGTGCCCATTAGCCATTTCTTCAAAAATATGCATTCCAGACTCCAAATGCCTTTGCTAGGGACCCTGTGCAGTATGCTGAGGTCTTGTCATTTACGATTCTTGAAGGCACAAGTTTAGTCTGGTTCCCAGAGCCATCTCTGATGTGAGGAGCTGGAACTCGAATAGTGGGTCGTTGGATCAGAAACCGTGCACGGTGAAACTGGATCTTGTACGGAACCTCACGCACTTCAGCTCCACCCTCACACCTTATCTCTGAGGGGCGGAGATGTACACCTTTCTGAGGTGTACAATTGTTCTAGCTCTGATGGCCATTCTGAGAGCATCAGGGTTTTCCTATGTCCTCAACCCATCACGACGGTGTGGCAGCATCTGAGATTCTGGACCAGTACGTCTAGCTGGTAGCTCCGTGAGGAACCGGCTTGCTCTCCAAGGTCTTTCCTGGTTCCTCCAGACAGGAATAATTATCGGTTCCCCTGGCTTCCAGAGTTTTCCATCTGTCTTTTGAGCAAATAGAGCCTAAGGCTGCAGCAAAGAATTAGCAGACACAGAACACAGAGCATGGCCCCAGAGGCTTGTGAAAGAGGGAAAGTGACACGAAAGGCTGAAATCACTTCCTTGCATTTCCTTTTATCCCCGCCCCCCCTTTTTTTTTTGGCATAATTGCTGCACCCAAACCACCACACCCTTCCTGTGAGACTGCATCCCAGAACCATGGAGGGCTTTGGCTTTTATTTAGGACATTGCCCTGAGCGTGCACTTGACAGAGGATAAACTGTCCTAACACAGACGCAGAGCCATTAACATGCAGAACGAGAGAGGCGTTAGATGAGCCATGGTCAACGGGAGAGAAGAGGTTGGGGGAAGTGAGGGAAGAGCTGAGAGGCACACTGGGAATTGGTGGCAGGATGAGGCTGGAATTCAGTTCTATGGACTTCCAGTCTAAAGTGCTCTCTGGGATGATGTAAGTACAATCAGATGCATGTGTCTGTCTTTAGAACTAGACATGGATGCGCCTGTGAAATTTACATTCATAGATGATTTCACCCATCTGTCCTAATTTGATTCTCACAGTGACCCCTGCTGGCCAGTTGGGGAACTGCAGTTTGTCGTTCGGGGTACCATGGAGGCTGTCACTGTTGCTTAATTAATCTTAGTAAAACTATAGCCATCTCACTGCCATCGACTTGGTTCCAATCCACAGTGACCTGATAGGGCAGGGCAGAACTGCCCCTGTGGGTTTCTGAGACTGTCCTTTCTTTATGGGAGTAGGAAGCCTTGTTCCCACAGAGGGGCTGGTGGTTTTGAACCGCTGACGTTATGGTTAGCAGCCTAACTCACAACCAATTAAATCCTCTCTGTATATATAAACATGTATCCATCTGTCAGTCACTCTTAAAGACAGAGACTAAGGTGTGGGCAGGCTCCAGCGTCAGAGAAGGTAGGGATGCTGGTATTGGGTAAATAGGGTCACAAGTTTGTACCTTTGGTTGGTGGGGAAACAATCTCATGAAAAAGATTCTGTCTCGGCAGCTTCCCTGGCCTAACTCTCAGCCATGGGACTGCCCAGGAGCTCAAGATGCTTCTCTCTCTCTCTCTCTCACTCTCTCACTCTCTCTCTCTCTCTCTCTGCTGTCCCTTCTCTTCCCCCAAAGTCCTTGACTACCTCCAATAAAATGTATCCTTTTCATCCCCCCCCAAAAGATTCTGTCTCTTCATGTTTCCAGGCTTTGCTTTCATGTCTTTCTATCATAATCTTCACCAGTGTCAATTATTGCCCTCAAATTCTGAGAAGACTCTATTTCTGCAGAACGTGATTGGGGAGAACAGTGGTTTTCTCTTTTCTCACTTGGCTAGAGTCCTGAGTTGAGAAGAGGGAGGCAATGGGCCTTGAGTCTGGCTAGGAACTCGATATGGATATTGTTTGTGCCTCTCTACATGAGAGGTTTTACAAATGAGAAAATGGAGGTTCTTAGAGGTGACATGATGTCTGGGTTAGGTCCTAGTACACGGGTTTGGAAGAATAAAAGAAATAGATGACTTAGTTAAGTGCACACAGCTAGCAAGTGGCAGAGCTGGACGGACACTGGGGAATGTTTGAGTAAAGTCTTTGGTGAGGTAGTCTTTGGTGCCACAGGTGGGTCAGGTGGTTCTTCTGTTCCAGGGAGCACTCATGATCCCAACCACTGCCGAGGAGTCCACCTGTGTCCCCAAATGGCTGCCAGTTAGTGCTGACTGGCAGCAAAAAACAGGCTCCTGGGGCTCATTCATGGTCCTCGGTAAACTTAACTAGGAATGGAAGAGTTTAGAGTTGGCAGGGACTTCCCCCATCCTTGACCCCTACTGGTGAAGACACTGAGACCCAGCGAGATCAAGGATTTGCCCAGTCCACACAGTTAGGTCTGACACTAGTCCGGGACCCAGGTGTCTTGTTGAGGATGAGGATGAAGATGAGGAATTCTGTCCCCTGAGCAGACCACTGGGAACTGCTGGGTCAGGGGGTCAATTTGGGAAGCAGAAACTCAAAGCCACGCACATCTAGCTGGAATGCGAACCAAGACTGGAAATACAGACCTCGGGTGGGCTGAAGAGGCTCTTTAAGTGACTTCCCAGATTGTGTTTTGTTCCCATTGCACATGCAGTTGGAAGCCAAATGCGAGCCACCAAGGTTGCAGTGAGACAGTGAACAATTATAACGCACATATTTGTGGGCAGCTGTGGGAGTGCAAGCCACCTGCTCCAAGTTTACAGCTTTGTTAGACTTGGTAAACATTAAAAATGGGATGGGAACGCCCCCAGTCTGTACAGCATCCCATACCCTTCCTGGGAGGCCTGGGTTGGGGAGCTGGGCTGGCCGTGCCCATGACCGCCTGGCCTGTCTCACTGTGCCCTGGAGCTGCTTTCTGTGAGTCGGGATTGGTGCTGCCCATAGTCCACTATGGACCCGAGGATGTAGGGAATGTCTCACATTCAAGGGTTTATAGGATGTGAAGGGACTACCGAGGCCTCAGCATATCACTTCTTTTTTAATATCCGCTGAGAAAAATGAGATTCAGGACAGAATTGACTCTGGATCCCTGAACTGTTGCTCTCTCTCCGTTGTCATTCTAAGGCTCACTAGATGAACAGAAGATAGCCGACAGGACTTCGGAGTGTTCCAGAATGTGGGCGTTGGAACGCTCTCAGCTGGCAGCATTTCCGGTTGTCACAATGACTAGGGGGCACCGTCGGCATTCAGTAGTGGGGAGCCAAGGATGCTACTAACTAAGTGGGCATGTGCCAGAGAGCTCTGCCTTGTGAACTGTCTTTGCCCAAGACACCAAGAGTGTCCCTGCTGTCTGTCCATCAGGTTGCTTTACAGTTAAGGAATCTAAGTTCTAGAGATGGGGAGGGTTTTGACCAAGGTCCCCAAAGGGTGTGAGTGAGCACTGCAAGGATACCAGGCCATCGTTGGCCCTCCTCTGGCTCACGGAGTTTATGAGTGAGTCGCGGTCACCTCAGTGTCTTCTGCAGAGGGGTGACTCCATCTCCCTGGCCTGGAGCCTCTAGGGCTCTTGCTCCTGATGCTATTTCCACGGAGACACTTACTTGGACTTTAGGCCCTCCTGGCCATAGGGCTGCAGCAGATACTGGTGCACCAGCTTGTCCCTGAGCGTCCCGGCCAGTTTGATTTTCTTTCTTGATCGGTGTAGATTGATGATAAAAAGTGTAATGGATCCACGGACGTAATTGTGGCTGAGATCCAGAGAGAGAAAGCGACAAGATGGAAACAAAGTGGTCAGTTAGATGCTCTTACATAATGTGCAGACTGGCTGCATGAAGCAGGAACATCCCAGAACAGGGCATTTACTTTACATTTGCTGGCCACCGTGGACCTTCCAAGACAGGAAGGCTTGGTTCTTGTGGTTTCTTGCAGAGAAGGGACCCACTTCCCACAGCACTCTTTGCTTGTATTTAAATTTATTGAAGTGATTTTAGAAAACAAAATGAACATGCTGATGGAGTGGGAGGGGGTGAGGGGGGGGGAAAGAAAACATAGGGACAAGAAGAAGACATGGACAATTTCCCGTAATTCTGGTAACTTGACAATTAGATACTAACAGCATTTTGGTAAACATTTTTAAATTTATGAATGCAACAGATATTTATGGAGGACTTTGACACATACATGTATATTACTCAATTTTTTTACATAATTGGAAAAACACTGTTCACACAGCTTTTTTCACTTAATGAACATCTTCAACATGTTCCCACGTTATTAGAGATTCTTCTGCCTCTAGAAGAATGCTGTGTTTTTCAATGATAGAAATGGAGCTTAATTTCTTTAACGACGCTCCAAGTAGGCCTCTATTGTTTCCAATGTTTGGCCAATGCAAAGTATGTGACAGACTACTTCAATGTCCATAACACCTTCTGCATAACATGATGATTTCTAATCAATAAACTCCTGGAGGTTAGAATCATTAGGTCAAAGGGGATATTGATTTACATAAGCCCTCAACCAACTTTTACGGTTCATTCTCAATGGTATCTACCAAGGGTTTCCATCTTTGGGTCAAGACTCTTATATCGTTTCTCTGTTGAACTCAAAAGCAACCTCACAATGAGTTTTGGTCATACAGTGTGCAGAGACCCGTGAGATTCCCTAAGAAGAACTTTTAAGAGTTAATGCTTGTTTTGATATACCCTATACACTCGAGTAGAAGCTGACCTGAGTATAAGCCGAGGCACCTAATTTTACCACCAAGAAATGTGCACAGAAATGTGCTGTGAAACTTGGCTTACGCACGAGTATATAAGGTATCCTTTTGCCTTCTGACAGAAGACAGACAATGTTTGGGTAGGGGCTGCACTATAGATCTGGGTTCTGGAATAGAATGATGTAAATCTACAGTAATGTGAGTAAAGCTCTGAAGATTGGGGCCTCCCCTCTCAGCATAACCTCACTCATCCTGTTGCAGGCGTCTTACTGAAGTAAAACTCATTCTCCAGAAAGCGTATACTCATGTGCCCCATCAGCTAGGTATAAGAGCATCCATTCTCAAACCCTGAACAACACTGCCTATTGACTAGCTATTCAGTGCTGTATCATTTGTATCTTTAAGTTCATACTGAGGTCTAGATTGCCTCCACTTATCTACCGTTGTCTGTGTCTACTGTCACGAACTGCCTGATGCTGCCTGTTGCCCAATTTTTCCTATTGATTCGTGAAAACATTGTCAAACACAGCAAGCCTCTGTCTCCATGGACAAGCTCTCCTGGTTTCCTCTGACCATTTATGTTTGTTGGCATTGTATTCCAATGTGGAAAAGTCGGGCTTTTGTTTTGTTTGTTTTGTTTTTAGATGTCGCCTCATTGATCGATCTTCTTTTGGGTCTTTGCTTTTGAGATTTCAACTCACTCTCAGATTCTGCAACTCTTCACTGTCGCATTGGAATCCTTTTAACCGGCGCAGGAGGTCCAGAAGCCTGGGAGAACTATATATGCCTACATGCAAGAGCCTTTCAGTATGCATCAACAAAACTATAATGATTTCCTTCTCTCTCCCAAGGGGTCGGGGGGGGGGGAGGCTATGTTTCTAAGGGGTCCCTTAAGGCCCCATCTGGATGGGTTAATGAGAGGAAACAGAAAAAATGTCCTGACTTCCCCTTCAAAGGAGGAGTTCAGAAAAAAAATCTAAGGCAACTTTGCCCAGAGGGAAACATCAGTCCTTAGCAGAAACAGCACCACCTCTCCACCTCCGCCTCTGGGTCACTCATCTCTGCTTCTAGAGGTGCTAATTAAGAGGAGAGTGACCAAGGGCAGTTTCATATCATGACTTGGGGTGATATATATATATATATATATATTCCAAGAGTCCTTCCTTAGGATTTTGGTGGGATGCTGCCTGAAAATCTGTATTTTACAATATATTCTTGGGTCATTTGGATTTAGAACTACATTTCTTAAAGAGCAATGGGAAGAACTCTGACAGGATATCTGGGTGACTGTGGGTCAGTTGATTTTGATTGCCTCTGCAAGACGGTTCAGTATTGGGTTGGAGGCTTTTTGGATGTCCCCATTGATGGGCTAAAAGATGATGTGATGGCCCTTCTCCTGAACCCCTCCTTCTCCTTCTCCTGAACCCTTCCCTCAACCCCTAGTGGCAAGTAGATTAGCTTTACAAATGGAAGGGATCCGACTGGAAAAGAATGACAATGCATCCATTAAATGACAATGTGTCATCTGAACTATGAAAAACAGTGCGGGTGGCCCCGGTCCCCATGGATCCACACCAACAAGAACATGGACTGTGCTCCATCAGCTGGCTTGAAAACTGAGCTGAGTGCAACCTTGAGGAAGACCTCATTAATGGCAAGGACTCCAGTCTTTATTATGCAAAGAAAAGGAAGCCTGAGGGGGTACCTATTTTGCCAGGGGACAGTAAATGCTTTGGCTAACTACCATCTACAGGCCAACAGTGGTCCAGCAGTGGAGGGGTAGCGCTGCTTGGTTGCGTTTGCCAGTTTCTTCTCTGAAAGCCTGGGGCAGAATGAGTCCTCGGAGACCCACAGAACAGAAGGGTGGGATGCAAGGAAGTGGTGGGTGGGAGGGAGACCGGAAGTCACGACACTGTTTCTGGAAAAGCTGTCTTTTCAAGCTGCTCAGCAAGGATCTGATTCCCATTTATATCGTTCTCCTGAGGGACACAGCTCGGTACTGAGAGGCAGCCCAGGTGCCAGTGTGCATAGCCTCTCTCAGAACTCATAGAGAGTCTTCAGGTAGGAACTGTCAGGGAAGACTGACCGTGCCAGCCTCTCCCTGCCTTGACTGATGGGCAAGGGTATGAAGTGGAGGCTGGGGGAATGTAGTACCACCTTGAAAGTTCGGGGATGAGGACCCAGCCTCCTGTAGAATGTAATACCTTTCCTACCCCTGAACAAGAAGCATGGAAGAATGTTTATTCCCTAAGAACTTGGAATACGATGGCTTGACCTGCAGGCAAATGCTGAGCTTCTGTCAAATTCAGTCAGTCTTGGGTTTCTGCCCTTTAGTGTACGCAGACTTCCAGGAACAGCTACCTGGTTCAGCCTTCCTCACCAGTGTGTGCCTGGAGTTCATCTTTACTGGCCTCTCCCTTTCCTGCCAGACATCTCCGTGTTGCCATGGGAGGAGGAGAAGAAGAGAAAGGCTCAGGGAAGGGAGTCTGCCATTGGAATACCCTGCATGTCAGAAGTGGGAGTGTCCTTCAAGAAGGTGCATCTTGAGTTCCAGATCAAAAAATGGTCACTTGCCTAGGAATGTCTCCGGTGGAGTGGGAAGGAGGGGATGGGGAAGGGAGACTGATGCCAGGCACCGTGAAAGTTGATGTGTTTGACACTGGTGGGTCCACCATCTCCAAATTTGACTCAAAGGGTTTGGGTTCCATCAGAGGCTGTGCTTTGCCAAACATTTCTCCCCCTTAATTTCAAAACCCAAGTGTATTTTAAAGGAAATTTAATCCACATGTTTCTGATTCATTTACACTTAACTCATCAAAATATTGTTTTGTAAGAGCCATTTGATGTCCAAGAATCCTCAAGAACCTTTTTAAAATGAGCCTTTAAAAAGAAAAAAACACCCAACTTCTCAAAAACAGGAAGTTTTATTCTACAATAATAAATGAAATCGAACCCCAAAAGGTTCAATGTTGTTTCAACATCCACCAAGTTCCAATTGGTTCTGAACTTGGCTAAGGCTCTCAGTTCCTCCCCAGCAACATATATTGTCTCAGAAGAAGTGCTTATAAAATGATCTTCCCGCCAAACCTTGTCTGTCCTCAGAACAAGAAGGTCCAGGGTGAGAAGTGCCACTCTTCTCATTTTCTAACTTGAACAGAAAGCAGACAAACACCTGCTGGCATGGAAACGCACGTCACGTTCCTTCCCAAATCCCAGCTCTCTCCTGGTTCCACCATGCCCCACTCTGTAAGAGGCGGTGAGGTATTCAGGGAGCGGGTGCTTGCCTATCAATCAGAGAGGTTGTAGAAGGGATTCTTAACCTGAGTAGGACTCGGCCAAAGCTCTCTAAAGGTTCTTTCCATTAAATGTTTGCATCAGTGATGCAGCTATTTGCATACAGCTGGAACACAATAGAACTTTGGGGATTCCCTTAAATCACAGAGATGCAACAATTTGGCACAATGATGACCAAAGAACAAGTATTCCTTACTTCCTAGGGGGAGGGCCATTGCACAGGGGCTGTTCTTTGAATAGATGCATCCTTTGGATTGTTGTACTAGTAAGGTTATATTTGCTCCCCCAATCTCGGGTTGGACCAGGGACATATATTTTCTTAGTAAGAATGAAAGTTGAATAGTTGAATCCAACATGCTCACTTCAGCATTACCCTTGACCTAGACCTCATTGGTCATATATATGTGAATTGACAGCGTTTCTTTATGATGGTTGTGGAGGATGTGGGGGCAAAGACAGGACTTGGCTTCCTAGAGAGACTGAGAGAGTCTTCTAACCTGGCAGCACCTGGCGCCTGCTCCACAGGGGAGACCCACCACCTTTGTCAGCTCATTAGGGACTCTCTTTGGATCTAACAGAAATGAAAAGACCCAGGATCATGTGTGGTATGGATGCACGAAGTCTTTTCTTGCTTTCTGTAAAAGGTGAGAAAGAAGGTGGCAATGACAAGGGTGACGACAGTCCCCCAGGACTTCTGGAGCGACTTCCCAGAGAAAGTTCAAGAGAAGCGCCCTTGGATCCAGATCATTTTAGCAACTTGTTTGAGATCTTAAGCGGGTGAACCAAAGAACTCAGAACCGCTTCCCCAGACCCCCCACCTTCTGGAGGATGTCCACGAACCCAGAGGGGCGGGAGTGACAGTTCTTACTCAGCAGGGACATCTTGCCGACCTATTTCTGCTTTCCTTTGCTCTTTCATGTAACAGTCACAGAGACCTTCTTCATGCTAGTTGCAGTGCTAGACACTAAGAATTCAAATAGGAAGGAGACCCTGATCCTGGGCGCATGATAAATGCAGAATGTGAGCGACACCTTTCCATGAGCATGGTGAAGAGCATATGGATAGGAATGAGTGTATATAAGGAGATCTCTGGGGGGGGCCACCTAAGTCCCTTCAAACCCATGCAAAATGCCCCCCCCCCTCCACCTACACCCGTGGACTCTCAGGCGGATGTGCATTCCAACATGGACAGAAGGTGCCAAGAATCATTTTTCTCTCTTGTGACTAGGGTCCACTTTCTGGATGGGTACCTCCAGGCTGGGCAGAGACAGGGAATACAATGTTTCCTTGTGCGGGGATCAGATAACTCCAGGCCAAGGCCACAGAGCAAGTCCCTCTCTGTCAGGTATTGGACGGTGCTTCCTGCTGATGTTGAAAACCTTTTGGCCTCCGCCCAAACCAGTGACCCTTCATCTACAAAAGGCACTTGTCTCCGTAGACAAGACAACTCACCCAGGCCCCACCTCTGTTCAGTAGGAGTCTTTGAACAAATCTTATCATGATAAGTGAATTGGCTTGGTTCCTCTCTGATCAAGGAAGGAGAAGGGGCAGGGGTTGTAACCTGACTACTCCAGTCTCTTTGGGCCCCGACCCCAGTCCAGATCAGCCCTGACAGGCCAGGGGTGGGCCAAAGGCCAGCCCGGAGGATTCTTGTTGCTCCTCTCCTCCTGTGAGGTGTTCTCTGTCTTAAGAGAAAGAGTCCTCTTTCCCAGGGTTGCCTACTCTATCCTCTCAACAGGACGTGGTATGAGAAAGGCCGATTTGGTCTCCTTGGGTTTACTTGGGACCCAGTTTACCATTTTAACTCATGGTCCCAGTGTTTTAGAAGCATTTTTGTCTACCAAACTTGAAATTAATTTTCTCGGGAGTCTGAAAGAGAAGCATCCATGCAAGCGGCTCTTCAGAGAAGAGAGAGGCCTTGTGGGACGAGTGGCAAGTACAGCCTCCTAATAAAGGGAAGCCCAGATTTCTGAAAACTTCACAGTGCTGGCAAGATTTCGGAAACACAGAAGATGGTTCTACTGGTGGCCTGACCACTTTTGAACCCTCCTTGGGTTCTGCCGGGGACACAAGGACTGAGGACACAGTGTCTATGTCACAAAGGTTCTTCATCTCAGGAAGGCAGACAGCTTCCCTCAGACTCTGCTGCTGGAGCCTCGGAATAGAGTTACTAGTTCTCTCCTGGGTTCCGGCTTGGGCATTCACAAAAGCCTCCGTGGCACGACCTCAAGTGGCAGCCCAGGGAAAAGACCAACTCACAACGTTGTCAGATGAGTGAGTAAGCACGCCTTTTATGAATTGATGCTGTGAACAGAGAAAGGGGACTTTGCTTGGTGAGACAGCTGTGCATCAGAGATGGCTTGAAATCCTGCAGAACCCGCATAGGGACCCCACAAGGTAGTTAGTGTTCAACCAAGGAAGGGGAGTGACTGGGGGTGATCAGTCTTGAGGGGGTCCCCGGGGCCATAGACTTTAAACAGGGTCCCGAGTCCCAGGCTCCCGGGACGCGGTGGCTCTGTGCCATTCCTGTGACGACTTACTTGTGGTGGTTTGTGCAGTGAGCATAAATCCTTAGCTTGTCCCGGATCACCCGGCCTGGCCGGGGCTTCCGCTGGAGCCCGGCCACGTGCACAGCCAAGACTTTGGGGCCGATCAAGCGCTTGTAGAGGAGAGAGAGCCAGTAATCCTGCGGAGGACAGGGACACACAGAGTCAGGGGTAGGGCGTGCCCTCAAGGTGCTCTGCATAAGCACAGCCTCCACAAGTCAGAAACCACGTTGTATCCTGAGCAGCTGGGTGGTGGCCTATGTGATCCTAGCCCTGCAAGTAGGGCCACCCCAACGGTGGGTTGAAAATGAAGAGGGTGGAAAAAAAAGAAAAGAAAAACTGCAAAATGGGAACATCAGGGCCAACCCAGGGCGCAAAAAGAAGAAATGAACAAACCCTTGAAGTCTCATAGGAAGTCACAACCACGCTGGGCCTGAAAGCATGAACTTTCTGTTCCCACAACTTGACTTTCTGTGTGGGTTTACAATTTCTGGTTCATTGTAGAGCAGAAGATTTCCAGTTCTTGGGATGGTTACGCATGTGAGCACCCAAAATGTCATTTTCCAAATATTGTCACTGAAGACTAAGAGGAACGGAGCTTCCCCAGGCAGGGCCTCATCCCAGGGCCAGAGACAACAAGAGAACAATGAGTCCAAACCCTGCTGCTGACACTTGGTCATCTTCTCTAGTTCAAAATCCAAGAGGTTCACTCTCAGAAGAAGGTGAAGCTTTGAACCACTCCAGGGAGCATGAGATCAATGACCTCACTCTAAACCCATGCGCTTACCTAAAATCACACACACCTGCCCATTACCCCCTTCGTTGGTGTTATAAGCTCGTATCCCCTGTTAGGGTGTAAAGACGTCGGCATTTTTTACTCACATGTAAAACGGGGCTTCTTAATTTCTCTTGTATGTTCTGAAAAATTGCCTTCCACCCCCATTCTGGAAATCAGTGAATTTACTGTTCCCTACATATTATTCCAGGTCTTCAAGATGTGAACGGTATCTTTTCAGCCTCCTAGTGACCTGTGGGTTTTCTTCTTTCATCATTTATACCGCTAACTGCTTAAAATTATCTGGCAAACTACAGCCATCAGAAGAGAGTCTCAAAGTTCCCTTGCCAACAGACGAGGTGCACCAGATCAACTCCGAGTCATAGTAGGCTCCAAGACATACCCATCCAATGACCTACACTTGCCTAAAGTAGTCTAAGGGTAGCAGTGCATATGGAGAACTTTGGAATCATTTTCTCCTAGCTTACTGTTGCAGAGAAGTCTGAGTCTAAGGGGGCATTTGTTCTTCATATGGACAGCCTAGTTGTTTACTTTTTAGGTTTCTTTTAATCTTATGTGCATATACGAGTCTTGCTTTCCTTTGGATGATTGGACTTTTATGAGATTTGTATCAAGAATGAGTTTCTGCATTGATCTGATGGCAGTTTGGAGGTTCTTTTCACCAACATCTCCTCTAGAGTCGTGGTTATGTGTTGGACTGCAAACTACAAGATTGGCTGTTTGAAACCACCAGCTACTCTAACAGAAGAAAGATGGGTCTTTCTTCTTTCATAATGTGTCTTCAGGACCTAACAGGGCAGCTCGACCTTATTCTATGGATCCCTGTGAGCCAGAGTTCGCTCATTGGCAGTCGGTTTCTGTGTTAGTCCGGGTAGACCAGAGGAACAAATTCAAGGACACACACACACACACACACATATGGATATAAGGGAATGGTTTATAAACAAAAGGAATGGAACACTGAGAAAACATTCCAATCCAGTCAGGTTCAAAGTCATAAGTCCAATATTAGCCCATATGCCTGATATCAGTCTATAATGTCTCCTTCCCACTCACGAAGTCACAGGATAGTGAGTACAGAATCCCAGCGCTGGCAGGGGTCTCCCCATGGCTCCTCGCTCCCAGGGCTCAGGGTCCATCAACAGCATCCAGTGGTGGCAGAAGCAACTCATTGCTGGCAGGGGTCGCCACATATCCTCTCCAGCTTCAGAGGTCTGGCTCCATCAGGGCAAAGCCATGTGGCTTCTCCTCCAGCTCCTTCAGGTTCTCAGATGCTGCCATCTTGTCTTGTCTGTAATTCATCATCTCTGAGACTAACTCCTAACAACTGGAGAAGATAACTTCTCATCTTCACGAGGGAAATATTGTGAGATTTCCAGACATATCAGGAGAAAGCCATGCCCACAGAGAGGTCTCATTGGCTACTCAATGGCTAATCTCTAGTTTAACAGGCTAGACTCCACCCCTACATTTCAATCATAAAATTAACATAAGCACATCACTGCCACAGTTTCTTTATTTCTTTCTACGGGGTTTGACCATAAAGAGCTTTCTTCAACCTGTGAACATTTTCTTTAATCATAGCTTTGGGTCTTATGTCTTTTAATTTGCTTCTATCTGCTTTAGGAGTGTATTTGTTAGAACTCAACAATCAAGTTTTTTTTTGAATGTTGACAAGTCAATGATTCCTTTGTCTATTTTTCTGCAAGGGAGTGTCTCAAGGTGACATCTACTTTTCCTAGAGCTGTTTCTCTTATTTACTATATCCAAAGAGCACTTTAATGAGCTGCTATTACATATTTTGTTTCCTTGCATTATTTTCCTATTTCAATTAGTTCACCTTTTTGTCTGACTTGAAGCACTTACAGATCAGAAACTCTAGTCTTTAATATGCCTTATACCACAACATGAAGGAAACAACTGGACCCCCTCCCAATTGGACCAATCACCCATCATCAATAGACAATGAAGTCGCCAAGGATTTCCTCTTCTTTGCATCCACAATAAATGCCTATGCAAGCACCAGTCAAGCACCCGATTGCTTTGAGTCAATCTGCCACATAACACCTCTTTCAAGTGTCAAAAAAAATCAAAGACAACACTTTGAGGACTAAGGTGCTCCTGATTCAAGCCACGGTATTTTACATCACCTCGTGAGCATTTGAAAACTAGACAGCAATTAATGAAGACGATACAACACACAAGGAAACTATACAACAAAGAAGAATTGATGCCTTTGAATCACTATGTCGGCAAAGAATATTGAATGCACAGGCCACTAGAAGAATGAACTAATCTGTCTTGGAAGAAGCATAGTCAAAATGAATGCTCCTTAGAAGGGAGGATAATAAGACTTCATGTGAGTAATTTTATCATGAGGGACCAGCCTCTGGAGAAAGAACTCATGCTTAATGAAGGGGAAGTCACCAAAAGAGAAGACTATTATGAAAGGTTTAGTGTGTCAACTCTGCCTCTGTAGGAACGTGTGGGTGGAGTTTAATCAGGTCAAAGTTTGATTGGAGGGCGATGGAGATAAGTGCTTTCCAAGGTCAATCTCCCACCTCTCTTTCTCCCTGGTGATCAGAACAGCACACTGCTACTTGAGCTAGTCCTTTGCCTCAGCCATGGGCTGCACTACCTGTGGGTTGAGCCAACCCATGGATTGTGTCATCTCCTTAAGGTCATTGCTGGAGTTTGAGATTCTATTGGGGCCGGCTTTGATACGGACTGTTGCGCCATTTCCCACCCCCCCCCTCCCCACCTCATATTTGCTGTCTGCCTGACTTGCCTGAGGGCAGACTCTGATGTCTGCTCCCTTGGTCTTGGACCAAAGCTGTAGTAACTTGAAGGCCCTACAGTTTATTAACTGTCCCATGAAAGTGAGTTGAACTGAGCCCTCTGTAAATGCTGTGTGGACTAATTAGCCATTATATTCCTTCTCACTGCATAAACCTATGCATATATATGTATATAATCATAAGTCTCTAGGGTTTGTTTCTCTAGAGAACCCTGCTGTGTTAGTCTGGAGAGACTAGAGAAGCAAATCCATAGAAACTCTGTATAAGAAAGAGGTTTATATCCAAGAGCAACTGTACTCTAAGAAAATATCCCAACCCAGTTCAGTCCAAGGTCATAAATCTGATATTAGCCCATATGTCTGACACCAGTCCACAAAGTCTTCTTTAGACTCACGAAACACATGCAATGATGCTGAATGCAAGATGATCACAAGCCAGATGGGTAGAATGCCTTTGGATCCAGTAGTGCTGTAGACATCTCAGTGCTGGCAGGGGTCTCCAAGTCATTCTTCTAGCTTCAAAGGTCTTGCTCCATCAGGGCATGTCCATGTGGCTTCTCCTCCAGGATGTCTCACAGGGAGTCAGCTTTGTGCCTTGTCAGTAGAGCATCGCCAAGGGACTGAGTCGTGAGTCTCTCACCTCCAATGGGGAAAAATGGCTGGGTTTCCTAGAATTCTCAGGAGAAGGCTGTGCTCACACAGAGGTCTCGATGGCTATCTCCAGATTGACAGATTAGACTCCTCCCTAAACTCTTAATCCTCAAATTGACACCAGGTCAGGGGACTGCCATACCTGCCTAACAATGAGATGGATTGACACAGGGGCTGCAGCAATGGACTTCCTCGTGTGAGGAAGACACACGAGCAGGCAGCATTTATTCTGTTGGGCAAGTCAGAACTGACTCGAAAGAACCTACCAAGGAAACCCAATAGTACTGTTGGGTAAGCTTCGGGCAGCTAATCTCCATATTGGTAGTTCGAACCCACCAGGTGCAGTACAGAAGAAAGATGAGGCTGCCTGCTCCCATAAAGATGTAAAGCCTTGAGACACTCTATGTCGTTTCACTGTGAGTTAAAATGGGCCCAGAGGCAGTGAGTAGTGACAATATTGTCGGGTTGCCATTCTTATCATTTTTCCACTTTATGTTTATTATCTTTTGGTTTAATGGGTGTGTGTATGTTCGACCTGCAGAAAAACATAGGTAACTTACACAGCAATTCTGAAACACCTAAGAACTACATTCCCATGAAGTCCATGGTGTGACATCCAGTTCTGTCTTCCCTGATTTTGTGATATTCTTTTCCTCGCTTGCTTTATAGTTCATCATTTTATCCACAATTTTTTGTTCCTGAGCCATATATAATCTAATTTGCTTGTTAGCTTTATGAAAGAGCTGTCATGCTGAGTGCAATTTTCTGTGGCTTATTTTATCTATTTATTTTATTTAACAGTATGCCTCCAGTATTTTTTTCAGGTTGCTGTATGTACTTACAGTTCATTCACTTTCCTGGGCTCTCTGACATGTCACACTGTGAACATGTCACCATTTATGTGTGCTGTCTTCTGCTGATGGGCATTTGGCTGGTATCCCTTGTTATTTGCTGTTATATGCAAGGTGACTTTGAATCCTCCTGTTCCTGTTTCATAAGACACAGGGGAAAGGCTTGGGGGGGGGGAAGAGGTGCTCCTCTAACTGTGAGGTGGAACCAGCAACTGTATCACTGAGGCACTTCTTAGAAATACAGACACACAGGCTTCATGCCACACCTTTAGAACCAGAATGCCCCGGGGTCCAGACAAGATGAAGCTTGAGGAGCACTGTTCTAGAATGTGTACCTTAGAGTGGAAGTTTTATGTCAACTGTTCAAATGTACAGGATAATGCCAAGCTCTTTTTCCAAATGTTTCTCATGATTCTAATTCACTTCTGTGATTTGGAACTAACGTGATGCTGGGGTGTCTGTTTTCTGTTTGTTTGTTTTGTTTTGTGGACACTCCCTCTCTTGTATCTGCCCCCTCTTCATCCACATCCTTGCTAACACCTGCTAGCTGGAGACTCTGTGTCCATCTAGTGAGTATCTGAAGTCTAGCTCTTTTTCATATGTTGCTTAAGACGTTCTTTCATACGTCTTTTAATGATACTCTATCTCTTCTGTAGAACACTTCAAGTTATTTCCTTTCATGGCTAAATCTGATCCTAATTTTAGTTCGTGGTTAAGTTTAAGTCTATCTAGAATTACTCTAAAGGTGTGGTGTGATGTGAGGTAGATCACAAATTCCATCTCCTTCTCTGCCCGCCCCCAATATATTCAATGTTTTCGGCATCACTTACTAAATAGCCTCTCTGTTCTTTAGTGGTCTGCAGTGCTCTCTGTGCCACAGGGTCAGAATTCCACCAATTAACACCTGCTTCTAGAAGTGCAATCTGCTCTGCTCATTTCTTGGCCCTTGCACCAATTCCCAATTGCTTGACTCACCATCATAATAGGCCTGAAAATCTGGCAGACCATGTTCTCCTCTTTTATTCTTCTGGAATAGCTCTGTTATTCGTGGGTCTTTGCATCGATATTTCAGAATCAGATGACCAAGTTACTCAACAAATCCTGTTGCCACCTTGAAATTGCATTAACGTTATAGATCAAATGAGGATGATTTTATGTTTTATGGTATTGAGTCTTATCCAAAAATATGAAAGGAACCAAAAGGCAGACTATTCCCTGGAAGAGTATCTTTCTGTCATCCCTGAGAAACTCTGAGAAAGAATCTCTCTCCATCACTCTTTTCCTAACTTCAAAGATAAACATTCACAATCATGGGATTTTACCCCCCTCCATTTAGAAATCATCGGTGTTGGTATAGGTTGACTAGAGAAACAAGCTAATAGGCACTCACATCTATGTAAGAGAGAACTTTATGTAAAAGAATAATTGTGTAGTAAGCAAAGATTCCAGCACAGTGTGGATCAAGTCCATAAGTCCAATATTAGCCCACATATTCAATTCTAGTCCATACATTTCTCCATAGACCCACAGAGTCATGCAATAATGGCAAATACAGGATGATCATGGACCAGTGGATGGAAAGTCTCATGGATCCAGTGGCGGTAGAAGCATCTCAGCGCTGACAAGGGTCTCCATGTTGCCTGAGAGCCCAGCTCCCAAGGCTCTAGCCTAGCTCCACGTGTCTTGTCAGAAGGAATGTCTCATGAGCCTGTGTGCCGCCTCCAGTGAGCTACTTTTCTCCTTAGCACCTCCGAATGAGGTCATCAAGCTGCGACCAGATGGACAGCCTAAACTCCACCCCTTCACTCTTCAGTCTCGAATTGACAAGAGATTATGTAACTTCCCCATCACCCTAGACCTATTATCATGAAAGCTAATTTTTTTTAAAAGAGAAGAGAACATGAGAACATTTTTCTTTCTGAGCGTCAAGAGAAAAGCCAAAGGCTTCTGATTTCTACTTTCCTCTTAGTCATGCAGCAGTGAGAATCCAGTGTTAAGTCTAAAACTTGCTCTGTTGGCACGTTTAGTGATCTTTCATGACGAGGAAGATGCACTTGCTACGTGCTTTTACATTGTTTCTCTTCTGCCCGTCCCTTTGGTCGGCTCTGAACACCATTTGTCATCAGTCTCTTCACTTCCATTTCCAAAACTGTGTGTCACAGGACACAAGTCTTCATTTCTTCCTGCAGTTCAAGGGCATATGTTGAGGTCAAGAATGTGGTTTTTGTATTTCTCTTGCACTGGAGGCAATTTATATCCCAAACCATTTTATGAGAAGTTAGCCCAAGCATCACATCATTCCACAGTTAAATCATGTTAAGCAGTCAGTGTTGTACAGTTGCTATCAACAATCAGTTCCAGAACATTTTCCTCCTTCTTGAACTCCTCCATAGCACCCCTTACATACTCCTTCCACACCCACCTCCCCTGCTGTACCACCCTCCCACCCAGGAACCCTATTCTAGTGGTTTTCTCTATAGATTCACCTATCAGGGGTTTCATAGACCAAGAAACATAGAAAAACACTTAATAGAGAGTCAAGGCTATTAAAATATTTTAAAGCCTTTTTGCTTTTCAAAATATCTTTTTTTTTTTTTTGCCCTCTGGTGGGAGTAGGAGGCCCAGCCTTGTTCCTGGAGAGCTGATGCTGGATTCGAACCGCAAAATATCTTTTCACAATTAGTTCATAACTGTTGTTTAAATACCCACACATTTGCATTAAATTATGCACACATACAAATAAAATCCCACTGCTTTTGACTTTTGGACTGATAGCAATGTGACCCTATATGGGACTTCACAGGTTTTTTATATATATATACATGTATGTATATATATATGTATTTATACACACACTTTAGACTGAAAATGTTTATGGGATCAAATTGCCTTATCATTCTCCCATGTAGTGGCTAGTGGGTTCGAACCACGGACGTTGGGGTTAGCTATCTAATGCCTACCTAAAAAGTGCCACTAGAGGCCCTGTGTGGATGTGTGTATAGATATGTAGTTATATGCATATCTATCTATCTATCTATCTCTCTATCTGACAATGGATACCTTGGGGGAGACAGAGGAGTCAGGAAATGAATTGTGAGGAAGCACATAATTTGATGGAAATTAGTGATAATGTTTTAGGTGGGGAC
>PVJH01002291.1:25554-59541 GCA_004026705.1 Nesogale talazaci
AAAAAAAAATCCATTTTCCTTCTCTCTCTGTTCCTTCATGTAAATCAGCTATCAGAGATTTAAATTAGGATGCTTTCTCTCTCTTCATTCTCCCCATGCTCCTTCCTTTCTTTCCTGCCATCTTACAAAAATAAAGTGCCATCCAAGTAATCATAAACAAAACTAAACAGTGGAATAATTAAAATGGGTGATTTCTTTCAAAAATGACATGTAAAGGGAAAACAGAGCTCTATGCCCAAGATGGGTAGGAGGAAATAAAAGATGCACACATAGATCTAATAAAAGTAGAAATTAAATGAAAGAAAGAGTATGATGAGAAATTGCCCGAGAATAGAAGTCATCAAAAGTAAAGGCAAATTGAATGGTTTTTTCTTGTCAACAATAAAATACTCCACATAAAATAGTGCATTGCAATTTTTAAGAGACAAAGAGAGATACAGATGGACATTCTTTAAATGTATCAGACATTTGAAAAGGTTGAAGACAAATAGTGGCCATTTATTAGTTGGAGAGGGAGAACTAATAACAGATGACACTAAAAAGACAGAGGTTTTAAATCTTTTCTTTTTCTTCAGTTATTTGTCAAAAAGTCAATTGCTGTCTAAGAGCTAGACAAGGCAGTATAAGGAGTATGTTGAACCAAAAATAAATAGGGAATAAGAAAGAAACCAACAGAGAGTTGCAGATTTTTCTGGGTGAATATTGCACTTCATGTGTTCCAGGAGACCTAAGATATTGCCTGATTTATTCCTACAGTTCGGTGCTGAGGAGAGTGCTGGAATATGTGTATGTATGAGAACATCTATCATAAACAGTGTCTGATGCATGAAAGTCCATTAACAGTATTGCTTATTTTTCTCTTGATTCTTGATAGTTTTTCTTAATCTCGTGAAATAATTATGTTTTGACATGTGCACATATCATAGCCTACTGAAGCTGCTAGAGAATGCTGGTTAATCTTAAGATCTTGTAATAGGTATTAGTGATATACCATATTTTTCATGCTATAAGACACACCCAGTTTTTAGAGCAGAAAAATGAGAAAAAATATTCTGAACCAAATAGCGTCAGTATCCTAAAACGTTTATTAAAATAAAGCAAAATACAGTAAACTCAACAGTGGTGTTAAGAACCATCATCACTTTCATGAACAAATGAGACGAGGCATGCGCTGTGCCGATTATGTGACCTGACATGGAGAGTCCAGGAGGCGGGACTTCTCCTGAGCACACAGCAAACAGCAGCAGGCAGTCAGTGGGCACATGGGATCATGAATAAATGTTCTGGGGTACCACACCTTCAGACCATAAGACACGACCTCGTTTTACCCCCACGTTTGGGGAAAAAAAGTGTGCCTGACAAATATGGTAGTGGTGAGTAAGACAGACACAGTTCTTGCTACTATGAAGCTGCTAACCAGAACAAGAAATCTGAAGCAAATCTGAAGCAACATGTCAGGCAATTGGCTATTTAATGTCAGTAGTGCTATTTGTCATGGAGGGGAAGGCAGGATTCTTTAAGACCATATCATAAAGGTGAGGTCCTAGTGTCAGAGAGGGGGTCCGAGAATGAGTCTCTGATGGAATGATAATTAAGAGTTGAGTAGAAGGAAGGGAAGGAACAGAAAGTATTCCTGGGAAAGAGGAAGAACCCAGTCCAAGGCTCTGGGATGGGGAAGGCATTCGGCATGTGTGAACAAAGAAAAACCGACCAATTCAGCCAGAGAGAGCTCAGTAAGTGAGGGCAAGCATGAGGCCAGATGAGGATGGCTGGAGCCAGTTCGCATGCAAGGGATTTTAGAATCCATCTGAAAATAAACGAGGAGCCATGGCAGAATGTTAAGAGAGGAAATGACATTATTCAATTTACATTGAGCAAGTGGATTCTCACAGCTGTGGAGAGAATAGGTTGGCAAAAAAAAAAACATTTAAAAAGCTAGTTGAGGAGAAAGGTGATTCTGGTTTTGATTAAGGTGGTGGAATTATATTAGGAGAAGAAGATTTGAGAGACAAAATTCAGGAGATAAAAATCGATGGGACTTGGTGGTTGGTTGATCGATCGGCAATACGATATGAACATGAAACAGAAAGCAGGGTTTTTCAGATGCTCAAATTTCCTCTACTGGAGGATGAGATTACTACTGGAAGCAGGAAAACAGCAGCCTTTCTCTTCTGTTATCAACCTCCCTTCCTAGCCTCACCCCAGCCCACAAAAGTTTAGTGAAACTACGTTCTCCCTTAGCTCTGGTGGTGGGGTGGCTAAACTTCGGGCTACGATCCACCTGGTTGGCAATTCAAAACCAACAGAAGCTTCCAGGGAAAAGGAATGGGCTTCTCATGCCCATAGAGAGTTAAGGTCTCTGGAACTTACAAGGGTCACTATGAGTGAGCGCTGACTGGAGGGCAGTGAGTTTCTGAGTGGCATAAAATAAGCAATGACTATTTCTGACAAGTAGCCTGAAAAAGCAGAGAAATAACACTGAGAGCCAGCAACCCTGCACGGGTGGAAGCTTTCCTGCTGTGTTCCCGCGGTGGAGTCCTGACATTTCTTTTGAGCACCATCGTAGCTGTGTGCTGTTGGCTGGATTCTGACTCAGCAGCTCGAAGGGTAGCGTGGAACTGCTCTGCTGAATTTCTTAGGCTGTGAACCCATTGGGAGTCGATCACCAGGTCTTTTCTCGTGGGAAGCTGCCGATGGCTTTGAACCATTCATCCACGCTTTAGAAACCTACTGGCCTTATCCACTTATTGCTCTTGGTTGTTTCTCGTGTTTATTATTTCCTTTAATCCAAAGCTGGGCAAAAGACTCTTGTTTTAAGGGACTGAACTCTGGTCCTCTTTGATCTGTGTCCTCGTGATGGGGCAAAAAGACCTTCGAGACAAGACCACAGACCCACTGGACTTAGTTTGCCTTTTCAGACGATGTTCTGAGTTCGCACACAAACAAAACCACAAGACAAACCCAAGGCCCCAGAACTCCCTGTTCAAATAGTTCCTGCCTCATATCCAGGATCTGCATGGACTTCAACTGGAGAAGAGACCAGAGCTCAGGAACATGTACCTCTAGACCAGAAGGTCACAAGAGGCAGCTGTGGGCTGAGCTCTCGACACCCTGGGGCCCTCAGACCTTTCTTGACACACGACAGAGCCAGGGTTGAGAAGAAGAGACCGGTTCTGACTGCAGGCCCTGCGCTGAGCAGCCCAGTGAAAGCTGTGGATACATTCGCCGATTCTTCTCAGCCTACAAGTATTTTGTAAGCACATTTGTGTGTGTGACATGCGAGGCATTCTAATAGGCCCGAGAGAGAGTCAAATAAATGACATCTTTAAGGGCTGAGCCCTGGTGGCGTACACGGGACTGCGGCCACTGGGATGGAGGTTCAATTCCAGCTCCACGGAGCAAAGGCTGGGCCTCCTACTCCCACCACCTGAGGGCAGTGATGCCCCCCCCCCAAAAAAAATAAAATAAATGACATCTTCTTGCCCTGAAGAATCACAGGGGCAAAGATGGAGGCATATGACTCTGTCAAACCAGGCCGACCAAAGTAATACATGCCACGTGAGCAAGAATCACCAGTGCCTCGGGGGCAGTCACAAGAGGGAACTCCGAGGAACAAAAGGAGGGGAGTCATTTGTTTAGAGTTGAAAGACGTACATTGAAATCCTGGAAAGCTATTTATGGTCTTCAAGCCTTAGTTTTCTCATAGGGGTTTCACGAGATATCATATTTGGAAGCATCTACTATAGCGCCGAGGACATAAAAGGGCCTTTAAAAATGTGACTCATTCACCTCTTTATTTCTTGAGTTAAAAAAAAAAATCAGGAAAACACTTGACAAAGGGGAAAGCCAACCAAAAAGAGAAAGGCCCTTGTCGAGAGCTGGGATCGTCCCCAAACTCGCCCACCTCTGCCGAGCTGTGTCCCCAAATGCACGCGGTGGGTTGGTGGGGGGCCCTAGGGAGAATGAGAGAAGCCCCTGTGTGCAGAGCTTCTCCTCCTGTCCTCCTGGCCTGTGAAGCATGGTTCTCAAGATCCGTTCTCCCTCCCGGGGAGTGATGGATGGGGTGGAGAGTCACTTCCTGAAGTCGGTGGGAGGGCTTCTTGGATGGCTAGGAGGGGACACACAACCGCAAGTGCCAAGGTCGTGGCATTCCTGAGTCCGCAGAGGCCTTGCCGCAGGAGCCCGAAGCTTGTTTAATCTCAATAGGTTCTGCTTCTGTGCCGAAAGTACACATGCGCTGAAGTGTGACGGCGGAATGGCCAATAGTGTTCCTTCGTGGCGCTTCTTAGATGCCGTCCGAAGTCAGGCAAACCGTGTTCCTCTAGGAGCACGAATGCTACATCGGTAGCCACTCTTCATCTAGATATTCGACCTTGGAGAGCCCAGAAGAAATGAAGTGGAACGTCGCGGTTGGTGTTTGCACTCGATGTGGCCGCCGGCCAGAGCTAACATGTAAGGGGAAGAACCCCGCTGTTCCGACTTCCTCCGCGCGCCAGAGCCAGAGCATTTCCATCTGACGAAAGCATCTTTGGAAATTCTAAGAGTTACAATTTTCCCCCGCTGCCGTCCCTAGAGGAAAGGAAATCCCATCCAAGCCATTTTTCTCACCTCCCTACTTAAAACTGTCAACTGGCTTCCCATTGCAAGCTAGAGATGGAAGACCTGTGTATTTAAGACAAACTGGGCCTTCCTACCATGTCTTTTTCATCCCGACCTTTTGTGATCAGTGACCTTGATCTCATCCCATGCCCCCATTGCAGACAGAGACCCTCTGTTTCACCAGTTACCTCCTACTCCTGCCTCTCCTCTTCCACCATACACACACACACACACACACACACACACACACACACACACACCCCTTTGTGAACTTCTGGCTCAGATGTTAGCGCAAGGGCCCCTTTCCCAGTGAAAGCTTCCCTGTCCCCTCACTCTCCACCATCCAGGTTAAGTCACATCTCTGTGTTGGGGGAGGGAGGAGGGAGCGCTTCAAAAGCTTCATAGGAAAATTCCATCATCTTTTCATTTTGTTTTTCTACAAAACGTCTGAAACACCCTTGCCTTTTCTCCTAGGACTGTTTCTTTTCCTCCAGTCTGCATTGGCACATTCATGAGGAGGGTGAACTAACGTTCGTGCCTCTCCTCTTCGAGAGTCTGAGTTCTATGACAGTACTATGGTTCCTAGGAGCCATGTGCCTGGAGCCTAACACAGCACCTGTGAGTAGGTTTCAAAAAGTCTGTGGAAAAATTCCCTTATCTTTCAATTCCAAAGACTCTAAATTGGTGCCGTGGCCAGCACAGTGTCATTTTTTGATGAAAAAGAACCATTCCCTCTACCCAAACAATGAAGTATTCAATAAGTAAATTAGTGGATAAGACCTTGTAAGTGAACACCTGTGTTGTGGTGACTATTAAATGACATAAAGTCTGGGAAAGTGCCTGGTCTTTTCTTAGATCGAATGTTTTTGTTTTGGTCATAAATGATTTCTTCCTTTGGCGCCTGATTATTGCCCAAGATAGTAGAGTAAAAAGAATGCTTGCTTCCTTACCAGGGACTGGTGTCTGAAATATTTCTTCAGTTCTTCAGCCCTAGGAGGACAGGTGGCCGACTAATGCTGGGATCACCAGGATTTTCTTTTTTAATTTGTGACATACATGAAAACATTATCTTATTATGGCTGCACGTTTTTCAGTGCCGTAGTATATCTGGAAGTGATGTCATTTTCTGTATCGAAAGGTATACTATATACTCTATGACCTGACACACGTTTGACTACCTGATATCTGACACCCAACTCTTGCAATTTATATACAGATTCAACTTAAGAGCAGCCCTGTGAACCAAGCGCATTTGCAATCTGGATATTATGAATCGCTCTCTACACAGACTCTTGGTGTGACTTACAGCCGTCACCTGCACTTGGTCAGCTCGAACAACCTGGGAGGCTGGGCTTACGTGCACTGCAGTCTCTCCCGGTTGGAGAGTGTTCCCCTGAGGATGCGAGGACTTTGTCTGTCAGAGACCTCTCCAATGAGACCTCGTTACACCCTGTTGCTGCTGCTGTTGTTGGGTGTCATCTGGTAGGTTCTGATTCAAAGCAACTCGGAGCACAGCCTATCAATCATGGCCCACATCTGCATCATCCTCACGTTTGAGCTCCTCGGTGCGCCCGCTGTGTCAGTTGCTCGCCTCAGGGGCCCTTCTCTTTCCCACTGGCCTTCCCCTTTGCTAATATGATGTCATTCCTCAGGGACCGGAGACCCAAGGAGTGCTCAAGTGCCTTCCAGCCTGAGGGACCATCTTCTGACACGATTTCTGCTTCTGTTCATTAGTTCTTCAGCACCTCACAGTGCTTTGATGCTGTCCATAGGCTTTTCAGCAGCCCATTCCTCTGATGTAGACAATCTCTTCATTCATCATAGTCTGTTTTTAGTCTGGAAACTCTGATGAAACCTGTTCACTCTGGGTGATCCTGCTGGGATTTGAACTACCAGGGATAGACCTTTCAACAGCACAGCAACACGTAAACCAGCACAGTACGACAAGCCGACAGGCAAGTGGCAGCCTCATATGATGGGTGACCGTAATTACATTTGGATTGACTTCTAGTTCAGCACGAGCACTTCATAGGTGGGAGACCCATCTTAGACGAATCTCATTTCTTTCAGGTCTCAGGATCTTGATCTGTCACACTGGGTTACAATCTGTACTGATGTCACAAAGCTATGAACCAACTATTGCCTGTGAAGAGCTCCACGCTATGCCTGATGAGTAGTGGACACAGTTAGCTGATTTATTATTATTATGAGCCTTCCGGAAACACCTGTGCTTACATGTACTGCATCTGAATAAATTCACCAAAGGATGGCTGGTGGGGAAAACAAGGCTCTACACAGATAAGACACTACCCGAGCAGCTGCCAATCAAGAGAACAAACAAGATAAACTGTCTAAAGGGGAAAAGGCAGGGCAAAGAGGAAGCAGGCAATTCCCACACTAAAGAACAAAACAAAGCAGTCAGCGCACCCAAATTCTTTGAAACCCAGGGATCAGTTATATGTGTCCTCTAAGACGTAAGAGATTCTAGTTTACCCAGACTAGATATTAGAAGGACTTTTTGGTGAGATGTTGTTATTATCAACACATGTGGAGTACCTCTCATGCACTGGTATGGGCTTGATTATGAATGTGTTGGCTGCGAATTGTCAGGTGAGTGACTCTATCAGTCACTCCAAGGGATGAAGGGGAGCCCTCTGTGCCTATAAAGCTGTACTGCCTTGGAAGAGCAAAGAGTGCAGGTCTACTTTGTCTTTTGGGGTCGGAATTAGCTTGGGTTGGGTTTGGCTTTTCCCAAAGAGGGCTGATGTCAAAACCTTTGGGACAACTCCAGTGGCTTTGATGAGGCCTTCAAACGACACCTGTGATTTATGCTAATCAAGTGAACCTGGAGGGGCCAAAAAAGAGTGATTCAGAAGCGCAGCCCAGCACACAGGACAGTGGGCGGATTCAGACAAGCATGCTGGCATACATGAGGCTCCAACAACGGCCCGGGTCATAGACTCTCTGCCTCGGGAGCCCTCCTCAACCATGCCCTATATGTGGTTTCATTTGTGTTCCTTTTATTATAATAAAGCTCTACTTCCAAGTATTGTCCACGCCACAAGTCTTTTTTTTTTTTTTGTGGCGTCACTGCCCCGGTGGGAGAGGAAGCCCAGCCTTGTTCCTGGAGAGCTGATGCTGAATTTGAACTGTCAACCCTGTGGGCTGCAGTCCCACACACAACCACTATGCCACCAGGGCTCAGCCCACCACAAGTCTTGTTAGTCTAGTGTTTTAGCTAACTCGCAAGCAGTGGGAGCCGGTAGCTCAGAGGTGTAGGGGATGGGGATCCCCAAGGTTTACACTGGTATCCAGAAGCACTGGGGAGAACTTCCAATTTGTAGTCAGTAAGTCAAAAGGGAGGATACCAGGAGGACTCCCAAGCTTGCAACAGTTGTGTGATACCTTGGACAAATTTACCCGTCTGGAAGATTGTCCCTTAACTTGGGAGCGCTGACCTAGTTTCAGCTTGGTATGGTTTAGAGGGAAAAGTGCTACATGCACAGCTGAGGTCAAAACAGAATGGGACGGGATGGAATGGGTTTGATCGATGAACAAGGATTTGAGCAGATCTCACCCAAATACCCCTTGTCCTCCTTTTACCATCCAAAGAGTCTCCGGATGCAAAGGGATTTGTACTAGTCAGGAAAATCAAAGCAGATGCGAAGCGCTTAGAGAACAAGTTTTGGAGTAGTTAATGCATTGCCTTGTAGAAAGGTCACATGAGCTGGGTCAGTGAAAAGACTTCTAGAAAGACAGTCAGAGAGAACTTAGTTCACTTCTCTGTCCAGGGTAGCATACTGCTCACCCTTTTCTGGCTACGAAGAACAAACCTGAACGAACTCAGCATCAGACTGAACCGCAGCTTTGACAGGTCAAAGCATGGCCAAGCAAAGTGACCCCACCAGGAGAGACATGATGCGCTCTGATGGGACGGGAGCTCTGATGCGCTCAAGGGATCTGGAACCCTAGTGTGAAGGGGGTCTTTCCCAGAGGGCTCCAGGAGAGCCCCTACAACATGACTTGTCCACAGGCGATGGTAACACCTCTTCAATGAAAGGATCATGTTATTTGAGCAGCAGTAGGGACTCAGAGAGCCCAATTGGAGTCATCCTTGGAAAACAAGCTACAGACCACATCTTCACTGTGCGGCCCCTCATTAACAAATATGCAGAAAACAAAACAAAATACCAGTCAGAGAAAGATGTTTTCCTGCTTCGGAGACTTAAAAAAAAAAGCATTTAATTTAATCTGGCATGCATGGCGGACCCTGGAATGGCTACAATGTGTAACTGCTGGGAAAGCATGACCCAAGCCGCTCTGTCAACCGCCCTCTCCAGAGCTCAGCTGGAGAAAAGAGATGAGCTACCCATGTCTTGCTCTTCCTGAACATCGAGAAAGTGTTTTGTTTTGTTTTGTTTTTTGGTTTGTTTGCTTGTTTTCGTTTTGAATGCTTGAAGCACTCCTGTTAAGTTCAGGCTCCTTCCGGAGGAAAACATAGGCTTGCTGCAGATAACTGGGTCAGGGTCTCCACCTCTGCCCTGACTCCTGAGCAGAATTTCACAAGGTGACACGGCAGCCATCTGCAGAGAGGTGGAAACAGTGACTTTCCAAGAAAGGGTTCCAAATCATCTCAGGCTTTCCTCCTTCGGGTAGCCATAGGCTTTCTGTGCTTCTGTGGGCTCTAGGAAGGAACCCTGGGGGTGCAGTGGGTATTTGTTGTATTGTTAGTGGCAAGGCCAGCAGTTCCAAACCACCCCTCCCCTCCCCGGGAAGAAAGGTAAGGCTTTCTTACTCCTGTAAAGATGAACAGTATGGGAGACTCACGGGGGCAGGTCTCCCCCACCTTCTCGGTTGCCATGAGCCAGGAGTGGATTTGGCTTGGGTTTTCTGGGCTTTGGGCCTTCATCTCTCTGCTCTATAAGCTACATAACCAGGTGAATTCATGTCTCCAAACCAAGGGGACTGCAGGTACAAGAAAACACTCATCCTTAAAGAAGGAGGAAACCGTGCATGCTGATGGTTTGAGGAATATCTTCATTGATATGTGGTTTTATGGGATTCTTATAAAATAGTTGGGTTGGCAGCCTCCAAAGTAGGTCAGTGTGCCCCGAAGCTGGGGCATGGGCATAGAAATAGGCCTGAAAGTATGAAGAATCAAGCTGGGGAGAGACAGACTCTTCACTTCTCTCCAGATGCGTGAGACGGAGGAGGGAGTTCTAACGTGAGGGAAGACAGGTCTTGTGGGGTACAGCCCACTGCACTGCAGGGGATCCTGAAAGGAGAAGCTGGGGCCAGTGCAGAGAAAAGACAGGAAGCCTGCTTCTTATTTCAAACCTCACATAGAGTTTATCAGTTTGGGGCTTATTTTGTTGGCATGCAGACGAGTTCTGGTCACTGAGTAACCCACAGTGCCAAACTGGCGATTCTCAAAAACAGGTCACGGAAAGGTAACAGATGTGAAATTAACCCAAATGGTCACCCACTCAGCAGGGCTTTTCCTGGCTTGCATTTAGTTCTGCCAACATGGATGCTGGCTTCTGAAGAGGTGAGAAGCAGTTCTCTTGGTTGGGCACCTACAGAGTCAGTGGGAAGGTTTTTGAACCATCCCTTTTTAAAAACTGCTATCCAGTTAGTAACAGGAAGAGTCCAAAGAAGGTACTTTCTTAATGTGCATTCCTTTGCTCCATAAATATAGAGGAGAATTCACACGATCAACTCATTAGCTCCCATGGATATTTTCCTACATAGTTTCCCAAATATTGGAGATCGATCTTTACAAACCCAAAGAACGTCACTGATGCAGTTGTACAGACTCTGCAGAAGGACGCATGGATTAATGGAGATTCTGGGAAGAACGGAAGCCTTGGCACAGAGATCCAGAACGAACAAAAATATGAACCCTTTGAAATGTGCAGAAATTTCAAAGTTCAAAGCAAAATCCAATTTCAGAAAACCGCCGGCTGGAAAACAGCTTCTTGAAGCCTGAATGAAGACATTACTATAAATCTCATTACATAATTTGATAATTCTGACATTTGCAAAAGCACACTAATATGAGTCTTGAAAGTCAAACTCTGCACACAAAGCGAACAGGATGGAAAATTGTGTTCTAATTTTGCCCTGATCACCATTCCTCAGCTGTGAGTGCCAGAAATTGTTTCACTGTATAAATGAGATGCTGAAAATGCATTTAAAATTCCACTTCTGATTAGAAATTAAAGTCTATGTACTACAGGTTCACCACCAGGTCTCTCATATTCTACATCAGAGAAGGACCCATTTTCAGCAAAAATGAAAAAAAAAAGTAGAATCCTCTCCTATCTTCTCTGTTTCTGCAGTAGTCAAAGGTGGTGGTGGTGGGGACAATTCTGCCCCCCCTCCCCCGCTCCCGATGTTCTCGGTGAAAACAGAAAGCCTAGTACCTTAGGACCCTTTTATAAGATGTAAACCTTTTTTATTTTAAATCAGAGTCCACAAGTGGCTGCTAGACCCCTTTTTCCTCCCAATTACTCGATCTTATAGCCTTTTCTCAGTCCCAAAGCCAGGTTCACGGACATACACCTGTGCAGAGCACCTTCCTCAGATTAATGCGCGGCTTTTATCATCTTCTAATACTTAGTAGTTAGTAATCAATTTACCTTTTGAACTTGAGTTTTGTAAGTGAAGCTCAATGGGACAGTGCAGTCCACACTACAGCAGAGGGAATATGTGTATTATGCAGGTCCTTGATCCTTTGCTACTCAATGGGCCTTGAGTGTTTGTGATGCCCTCTGAAGGCAGACTTCTGATGGATCCAGGAAACATGGGCCCTCAATGAGACAAACTGAGAAGGTCAAGTGTGTCACTGGGTAAGTTGGGAAAGGACTGACAGTCCCTTTCTGTGTTCACACTTGAACTTATTTCACATGTAGGAAAAGGCACTGGCATTCCATGAAGCATGAACAAGCAAGGAGCTCTAGTATAACCTTTCTGACTCGTGGGAGTTCTCTATCTTAGCCAACCACGTGTGTGGAACATGATACCATAGAAAGAAAGGGAAAGATTGGTCAACCCATATTCTTTTTTCCATTCAGTCCGTCCTGATCCATAAGCCCAAGGTATCGTGTTGGTAGAACCCACAGCTATCAAGAAGTGAATGGAACCAATTGAGGTAGTTTTACACAGCATTTCCACTGTCCTGATAAGAAGGAAGACATAAAACCAAAAGCAAGCCCTGCCACAGAGTCAAGCACACTCATAGGAGCCCTCTGGACACAGGACACGATAGAGTGGCCCCTTTGAGTTTCTGAGACAGCGAGTTTCTTTTTTATTTTCTGCATTGTAAAATTTTTATTTTCTATGGCTCTTATAACATTCAATACATCTTTTGTTCTAAGCATATTTGTACACATGTTGCCATATTCATTTTCAAATATTTTCTACTTGAGCCCTTAGCATAAGCTCCTCTTTCCCCCTTTCCTCTAGTTCCTTTTTTAAAAATAATTCCAGCTCCCCATATTTCCCCTCCCCCCTCCTCCTCCAAGAACCCCTAATAATATACAAGTTGTTATTACCTTTCCATATCACACACCGTTCAATATGTCCCTTCACCCAGCCCCCCCTGTTGTCCACACCCCAGAGAGGAAGTCATATGTAGTTCCCTGAAATTAGTTCCCCCTTTCTACTTCACCCTCCCTCCACCCTCCCAGGATCACCACTCCCTCTACTTGTCCTGAGGGATCATCTATCTTAAATGCCTCCTGTTTCCGACTCTAGTGAACATCCCTTGGTCTAGCTGGATTTGCCTGGTAGAATTGGGATCATGATAGTGGGTGGGAGGACGCATTTGAGAACCAGAAGAAAGTTGCATGTTTCGTTGTTACTACACTGTACCTTGACTGGGTGATCTCCTCACTGCAACCCCTCAAGACTGCAAGTTTCTACAGGAACAGACAGCCTCCTCTTTCTGCCTCGGAATTGCTGGTGGGTTTGAACCGCTGCGCTTCCAGTTGGCAGTTCACTATGTAGCCCACCACATCACTAGGGTGCCTTAATGAAATACATATACATGTACAAATTGTGAAATAGTTGTGTAATATCAGTAGGGCATCAAATCTCCAACTACACAGTGTAAGGCTGAATGGTAAAATTAGTGGCTATTACTTATCATTTTTTTCTTACTTAGGATAATAGCAAATAGCAAATAAAAAGACATTCTAACAAGAGAGAGATTATTGAAGAAAGGGGAAAACCCTACACATTCTAGTACCTTTAATGGCACCTTTTTTTTATCAACTCTTCAACTTTTCATTTTGTACCAACCCTACGAATTAGGTAGCTGACCCTATGCAGTTCTCACTCTTGTTTACTACTCTACTGCTTCACAAGATCCCCTTACTCTTGTTATCTATTTCACAGGCCTCTATCATAAAATGAGGCAGACTCACAGAGATAGAAGAGAGATTTATGAACTTCTTACTGAAAGTCTGGCCTAAGGGAGATTCCCACAATGCCTTTTGACTATAGTCTATTAAAGAAAAAAAAATCATAGAAGGCAAGAGGAAAAGACGAAAGCGGAAAATTAAGGGATATCATAGAAGAGAATTTGATGGGTGAGACCCACAAATTTCAGAGAAAGCAAAGCAGACCTGTGGGTTCCTATAGTGTCCAGCATCGACCAGGTCTATCAAAGGGAATGGAATGGAACATGAGGGTAGGGTTGGATTAGAGGTATGAGAATTCAGGGAGGCAAGACTGGTAGGCAGACTCTCCAGTAGACTACCATTCCCAGGTGCTTGGGAAGGGATCACTTGTCCCTAGACAGGAGAAGGGACTGGATCGAGTGGGAGTAAAAATGTGGAACAAAATTGAACCACAGAAAAGGGAACAAGTTTACTGGTCTGAATGAGACTAGTGGAACTCCAACATTATGATTCTTAGTCACCTTACTGGTCTTGAAGTAAATTAATCACGAGACTCAACTTTCATTCAAATAACAGATAGATCTCCTGGGTGAATGATAACACTCATGAAGGATACACATCTTAAGATAATTATCATTGAGATAAACCAGACAGCACTGACCCAAGGATAAAATTCAGAAGGGTTAGGAAAGGTTAAGGAATAGAAACAGGAAACCCAGGGAGTGAAAGGGCTTCAGGATGGTGCCGAGGGGATTGCGGTGAATGAGATGACACAGAAGTGTCTGAATGGTTGAATGGGAGACAGATGATCTACCCTGTAAACTTTCACTCCGTTCACAATAAAGAGTTTAAAAAAAAAAAACTACTTTTGAAGAAGAATCTGAAAATTTGCAGTTTGACAGCTTTTAACATATTCTATGGAATAATGTTTCAACTTAAATTTCTTGTTGATAAGAGCACCTATTCTGCTAGCTGTTCTCAGGAGTGCAAGGGAAAATGAAGTGAATGGTTGTCTAAGGATACCTTATCTAAGATACAATTCCCCTCTATCAATCCCCTAAGTGAATTCGCAGAACAGGAAATGATGATTGCCATTATATTCAGGACAATGTATCTGAAATCTCAACATGTCTAGTTTCTGCTCACGGTAGCCTTTCAGTGTGGGCAGATGTGGAGAACAATTATGTTTGAGAATCAAGGCCTTGGGTGTGGGGAGAAGACAAGAGAGATCTCATTCTGATAGAGTGCAATGTTTCCAAAAGGGGTAGAGATGGAATCTTTATCTTTTTCTGTGAATTGATGTTTGTGTGGGTGTTCCCTCAAAACTCTTACTGCCAGCGAGTCAATTCCTATTCATGGTGACTCCATAGGTCAGGGTAGAACTGTTCTTGTGGGTTTCCGAAATGGTAGCTCTTTAAGGGAGTTGAAAGCTTCAGCTTTCTCCCAAAGAGCAGCTGGTGGCTTTGAACTGCTGATCTTGCAGTTAGCAGCCCAACTCATAACCACTATGCCACCAGGGCTCCTTTGCATGGGTGATGAGGGAAATTTATGAACCATTCTTATAAGGAAAACTACAACTTTGGTATGGCTGTGAAATAGAAACGAACATAAATCATTTGTATGAATGTCATTTCTCATGAAGCATGAAAAATGGCATCGTTATAGACGTATCAGCCTGACTGTGATGTAAGTTTTTCTTTATTACACCAACTCCTATATTAAATTAAACTCCTGTAGTAGGAAGTTCAGCACTAGTGATGGGGACTGGCTTCATGCTAAAATCACATTCCTTTGGTTCAAGTTTCAGTGCTGTGTTCATGTCGCATGGCTGTGTGCTCTTGACTTCAGAAATAACTATAGAGAACATTGCTTATAAAGGACCTGGGGGTTAAAATACAGAGCACGGTCATCATTAAGTTTGCAGATGACACTGATGGGAAGACAGGCAAGCTAGGAATTCCAACTAAGAATGAATACAGGGTAGAAGCCTGGAGAGAATATCTTACCTATGCAAGCTAAGGGTAGAGACGCACTGACTTTGGACATGGTCAAGACTAGATGAGGCTTGGGGCTCGTGGGGGCTGGAGAAGGGGTGGTGATGGAGCCTGCCCTCTAGAAGAGGATCTAACTGTGCATATACTAATTTGAGACCCTTGTAAAGATGTTTAGCCAGTTTATATTGGCTCAAATAGGGACCGAAGCATTATTTTTTTTCCCCCAGGGGAGTTCAAACCCTCTCTTGGTAGCTCTGTCTAGGAGTCCATGTACAGTGCCTTGTTGATGTGAGGTAGGATGATACCATCCTGAGATTTGCATGCAAGCAAACAGAATGTAAAACTCAATCCTGACAGGGGTCTCCCCAGGGCTTCTCATATCCAGGCTCAGGGTCCATCAGCAGTATCCATTAGGAAGCATCTTAGCACTGGCAGGGATCTCTCTTTGGCTTTTCTGGCTTCAGAGGTCTGGCTTCATCAGTGTAAGATTATGTGGGTTCTCCTCCATCTCCCCCAGTTTCTAGGACTCAGGGTCTACACTGCCATCTTGTCTTGTCAGTCGAACATCTCCAAGGAACTGAGTCTATAGTCTCTTACCTCCACGGGGGAAAGAAATACCATGAGATTCCCCAGAATTCTCAGAAAAATCCATGCCCACACAGAGGTCTCATTGGCTGTCTCGAGACTGACAGGCTAGATTCTTCCCCGACCCTTCCAATCATAAAATTGACATCTGAGTACATGACTACCACACACCACGTCTTCCTTTGGACGGTTTGCTTCCTTGAATTTTTCATTTTCTTCACGCTTGTTTTGCTCTGGTTGGGGGAGACCTGCAGTTGTACCTGAGATGGCCACTTCCAAGTTTTAAAACAGAAGGACGTAGAACATTGTTATTGGTGACTACCTTAGATCGGGGGACCTTGTTTTCTCTCAAGACTCGAGTGCTGATCTCCCAGGCCCAGGGACTCATTCTGTCAAGGTGCTTGGTTACGGCTGAGGAGCTTTCATAACTCTGCTCCCCTGATTGTTCTTGAGGTGATCATTCTATTCCAGGTCTCTATTTAAGGGTCCCTCTTGAGAGACTTCCCTGGACTGCCTTTGCACTCTCCAAAGCCTATGGCATTTGCTGTCACCTCTCCTTAGTTTCTCACTTGCTTGTTTCTTGAGACGCTGGGTTCCATAAGAGCAAGAGACTATGTCTTGTTTCCTTAATACCTGCATCCCCAGGAACTAGCACCGCATTGACATTTGGCTGACACTCCCTGCAAATATTGAAACACCCAAATAAATTTCTTTTTGTTTGTTTGCCTTTTCCAAATAATTTCTTGTCACCAAGCCACAGCAATACCCTGCACATTTTAAAACCAGACCTGAGAATCCTATGGTTTCTCCTGCTCAGGGGATCCACAGCCTAAGGGCTGATGAGTGCGCTCAGAGAGTGAAATTCACTCTATCTCCAAACTCCCTCCTTGTTAATGTGAGGCTCTCCAGAGGCAAGACAGGGGGACATCATGGGCCATCGGGTGATTTCTAAGCTTATGATCTTTCTTGTACAGCAGTGGCAGCCTTGACAAAGAGCAGTTTGTGTGTGTGTGTGTGTGTGTGTGTGTACGTGCGCGCGCGCGCTGTGCATTTTGAAACCAACATGCTCTGGAATCTAGACCTTGGAGAAGGTCTCCAGGTTATTCGGTGGCTTTACCATCTCTCTTCTAGATCCCAAATGAAGATGCGTGAGGCAACGATGAAACGTTTCCTAGTCTCTGATAGCCTCCCAGCGCACTGCCCCCCACCCCATGGCAGCCTGAGACGCTCACCCTTCTCGGCCTTGGCTTGCCTCCAGCCAGTTTTCAGCTCATCTGGCTAGTTTGGATTCAAACACACTTAGGTTTCAAGAGCTGAGCTTTCTGAGATATCATTTTAGTAGCGTACACTCTCTGTGTTATTTTATCCAGAGAGCAGACCATGGGAGTTTTAGAGGATATGTCTGGAGGCAGAACTGGGGTGCTTAAAAACAAGGTAAAACTGAAGGAGTGGGGAAGCCAAGAGGTTGGAGGGTTCTTTGACCCACACTCATGCCTGGGCCACATGAGGACTCCATCTGAAGCTTCGGTGTGCGCAGCTCCACCTCTGAGAGCCGGTGGAGAGCAGACACCCAGTTAGAAGAACCTTTGGGAAGTGAGAGGCAGGAGCTCCAGGAACATGGACGCCCAGAAAGATCCTCTGGCCCCAAGGGCTCCACATTTCCCAGCCGATGAGCCAGCAGGGAGAGCTGCTCTTCTGAGCGATGAATGATCAGGAGAACACCGGGAGTCAGGGTGATGGGGAAGCATCCGCCTGGAATGGGCTTTCTCGTTATTGCGAATGAGAAAAGAAGGCCATATACTTTTAAGAGAAAAAGCCATATAAATCTGACAGCTCCACCCCCCACTCCTTGCAAAGCCCAGTCATCTCTAGCCAAACTACTCTGTTTTCCTGACAGAGATTTGCACAGTGGGGAAGACACTGTGAAAAATCAGGGGTAATAACCACAGACCGCTTATGGTACCCTCTGGACTTGATCACGATGTCTTTCGGTCCATTAGGAGAAGGTAGGTCATCTTCCATTTCTCTCTCTCTCTCTTGCTCTAACAGCACATGTGCAGCAACAATTTCACCTAACACCCAGTGCGCTATGCAAGTCAATTTCATATTACTCTTTAAATGACACTGGTATTTTCTCTATGCAGAAACTTCCGAGTCTTCCTAATTCTATTTATTATCTAGCTGTTTTGAAATAAATTAACCGTGATGAAGCCTATCTTGACTCCCCCCCACTACCCCCACCCCCCGCTGATCAGTAAATGTTGATTGATTGGGATCTTCATCCGCCTTTGGAGAGTATTTACCCTTTGATTCAGTCATTCCATTTCTGGGCAGTTTGACCAGAGATGTGCAAGCGTACAACACAGTCTTCCTTCACCACTCGACTCCTCCGTGCTGGCACCCAAGCGGCTGGAGAAACGCACAGGGCCAGGCAGACAGCTCTCCCTTTAAATAAACCTTTTTAATTAAAAGGTTTTATTTTATTTCAAACCTCAAGTGGGGGCTCAACAAGAGCAGAACTCCTCGAATATCTCCTCCAGTGAAGGAAATCTGAGAAGCCTTCCTCCAGCTTGCTTTCCTAATCTCTGAGATGACTAGTTTGTGTCTTTCCCTCTCCACGACGCCTCCTCTCCACCCCTCTCCCTGCCTTTCAACCCCTGACCTTATTGATGCGTCAGGCAGAAACAGCCATGGTTTGGAAGTTCCTGTATCTTCCCACGGGTGTGGTGGGTTCCACTGCAGTTTGAAGCCACCAGCTACTCTGTGGGATAAGGATGAGACTGTCCACCCCTTTAAAGCTTGGTTGACTTAGAAACCTGGAGGGGCTGTACTGGGCTTGCTCTCAGTCAGGAAGTACTGGATGGCAGGGAGCTTAGTTTGGGGGGCTTTTATCTTTTGAGCACTTTACCTGTGGGCTGCTGCCTCCAGACTTTTCCTTTATTCTGGTACAAATAGAATATGCTGCTCCCCCCAAAGAAAGCAGATCTCTGTATCGTCACTCAGGCAGTTTCTCTTCTGCCTTGTCAACTCCTCAACCTGGCTCCAGGTTTCAAAGACACTGACCATATATTTTTTTTTCCTTTTTTAAGTCATTGTATTGGGGCTTTGACAGCTCTTATAACATTTCATACATCAATTGTATCAAGCATATTTGTACATATGTTGCCATCAGTTCCAAAATATTTTTACTTGAGCTCTCACTAAAAGCTTTAAAAAAAATCATCTTATTGGGGGGCTTATACAACTCCTAGCACGATCAATACATACGTCAATTATATGCAGACCACATTTGCACATTTGCTGCCATCATCATTCTCAAAACATCCTCCTTCGACCTAGGCCCCTGGTACCAGCTCCTCATACCTATATCCCTTTCTCCTTACTGCCCTTCCCCTCTGAACCCTTAGCAATCTACAAATTGTCATTATTTTGTCATCATACACTGCCTGATGTCTCCTTTCACCCACCTCCCTGTTGTCTGTGCCCCAGAGAGGAGGTTATATGTAGATCCCTGCAATAGGTTCCTCTTTTCCACTCCACCTTCCCTCCAACCTCCTGGTATCACCACTCTCACCCCTCGGTCCAGAAAGGATCATCTGTCCTAAATTACCCCTGTTTCCGGCTCTAGTGTACATTCCCTGGTCTAGTTGGATTTATCTAAGGTAGAATTGGGATCATGATGGTGGGAGGAAGCATTATTTAAGAACAATAGTGACCATATTTTTTATCTTCAGACAAGTATCTCTTTTCAAACTTCTGACTTGTGGTCCCCCTCTTGGCCATCTCAAGCAGTATGTTCAAAGTGAACCCTTGATTCCTTTCCCCATCTGGTTTCTCTCTTCTTTCATCTCCAGACCCGTTTCTGTTAATCCCGGCATTTCTACCACCTCAGTCTATTTTCAATCTGTCGATCTCTATAGCCCTCACTCAAGTCATCACTCTCTCGCATCTGCACTAAGACCTCCTCCCTCTCCTGCTTTCCTCCACACCCTGGTCCCTTTCTAATCTACCTTTCACAGAGGGGCTGACAAATCTCTAAACATGGACCTCCATCTGATGCCCCGATTCTGAAGCAAATTCTCCAGCGCTTCCCCATAGCACTTTAGAAAAACACTCAAATCCTGATCCTGGTTTGCAAGATGGCATATGATTGCTCTCTGCCTTCTTCTCGAATGTCATTTCAAGCTACTGTTCCACTCCCACCACCGTTGGCTACATTGGCCTCTTTTCCTTGAAAACACAAGATTTTCCCATCTCCTTGCTGCTGATGCTGATGTGAGAGGCCAGTGAGCTGAGTCTAACTCACGAGGACCCCTTTTATGTATGGGTGACTACCTATGTCTGGCTTGCTCAATCATCCCCTCTTTTTTTTTTCTTTAAAAATACTTTTCTTTTTTTTAAATCACTCTACTGGGGGCTCATACATTGCATTTCACAATACATAAATACATAGACTGTGCCAAGTACCTTCACTTGCCTGCTGCCATCATCATTCTCCAAACATCCGCTTTTCCACTTGAGCCCTTGATATCAGTTTCTCATCCTTTCCCCTCCTCCTTGCTCGCCGCCCCCACCAACCTTCGATCCTTTATAAATTATTATTCTGTCTTATCGTACACTGCCCGATGTCTCCCCTTGCCCACTCCTCCAACATCTGTCCTCCCAATAAGAGGGTATGTGTAGATCCTTGTAGTTGGCTCCCTCTCTGTACACCACCTTCCCTTTCCCCATCCGGTAGTTCCAGTCTCACTACTGGCACCAAGGGGTTCATCTGTCCTGGGTCTCCATATTTCCAGTTCCCATCTCTACCCGTGTACCTCCTGCAGTCCAGCTGGATTGTAAGGTAGAATTGGGACCATGATAGTTGGGGAGAGGAAGCCTTCAGGAACTAGAGGAAAGTTGTATGCATCATCACCACCTCACTGCACCTTGACTGGCCTGTCTGCTCCCCCATGACTCCCCTGTAAGGAGGTGTCCAATTGCTGACAAGTGTGCCTTGGGTCCCCACTCTGCTGTCCCCCTCATTTAGAGTGGTGTGATTCTTATTCTTTGATGCTTGATATCTGCTCCCTTTGACCTCTCATGATCACACAGACTGGTGTGCTTCTTCCATGTGGGCTTTGCTGCTTCTAGGCTAGATGGCCACTTGTTCACCTTCAAGCCTTTACGACCCCAGATACTTTATTGTTTGGTGGCTAGGTGCTATTGGCTTCCTCTACTCGGTCTGCTTTTGCAGCCTTTTGTCTTCAGCAATCATCTTGGGAGGGTGGGCACATAGCGAGATGATGTTTGTTCTTTGATGCCTGATACTTGGCATCTTTCCACACCTCATAGTAGCACAGGCTGGTGTGCTTCTTCTATGGTGGGCTTTGTTGTTCCCGGGCTATCTGACCTCTTGTTCACTCTCAAGCTTTTGAGATCCCAGATGCTATATCTTTGGGGATCAACTGAAAAGACAACTTCTCACACAAGCCTCCCTGGATATGCTGTCCAGGTGGGCATTTCCTGTTCCCTTGATCATGGCTCACCTTTCTTCTCTCAGGAGCATGCACCACAGTATCTACGTCGAGATTGACTGCCCTGTGTCTCTTGTTTCTTTCTGCTGCTAGATGGTAGGCTTTCCTGACAGGGATTGTTGGAGCTCTTGCATAGTCTCTCACACATAGATGATCAATAAGTCTTTATGAATATTTGAATCCATCAAGGCAAGAATGCTTGCTATAGCCTTGTTATCATTGGAACAATGTAAATAATAGAAATGATCTATTGATCAATGAAAAGTTATATACCCATGGACATATCTGGACAACGTTAAGACATGGATCTACTTGCACAGATACAGTAAGCTTTGCAAGGTAGTGTCAGTGAAAAGAGGCAAACTGCAGAGCATTACTTCAAAAAGATTTATGCCACACATAACATATGATTGCATGTGTAGAGACAGCTTCTAAAATGAACACAAGGAATTGTTAATAGCTTATACTTCTGTGAAGAGGGAACATTTTATCCTCTCATGTAGGGCTTCGCATAATGATGTTGCTTTCATAAGGAAAACATCTTGTTAAAATTTAAAGTGAAAACTGCTATTAATAAGCAGGCACTGAGACATACAGTGAGTTCCTCTGATCTGCAATGCACTGTTCTGCCTGCTCCGCCCTTGGTAGGAGCTACTGGATAAACGAGACATGTAAGGAACTATTTCAATTAATTACCAGAGACTTGTTCTGCTGTGTTCCAAGTGATAATAACAACTTGAGATGACTATAAATATCTATGTTTGATGTGATCGTTAGAAAAAATGGAATTGCAGCCATTTCAGAGAAGACTTTGAGTGCTAGACCAAGCAGACGGTGTCTAACTGGCTGGGGACTAAGGCTTCACAGGGGGGTTTTTGAGCTTTAAAAGTTCAATCTGGAAGCTGGGAGGACTCACTGACAAGAGTTCATTTAGACTCCTTATAACATTTTATAATTAAAAGGCAGGGACCAAGTTCCAATAGTGTTAGTAATCGGCGAACAGTAATTAGATGGCATTCCCATTAGTTAGTCATAAAGTACTGTACTTAGATGACAGATACCCTGATGGCGCAGTGAACTTAGCACTGGGCTGCTAACCAGAAGGTCAGTAGTTCAAAACCACTCGTCCATGAAAGATGAGGTTGCCTTGTTGCTTCCAGTCTGGGAATGACTTATGGAGTCATTCTACTTTCTCCTATGAGGCTGTAGGAGCCAGAATCAAGCCAGGACAGGGGGTGGGGCTGGAGTACTTCCCTAATCCATACCAGCCACGCGGATCTTGTTGGATTTGAAAAACCTGCAGATGAAATCGGTGCCCACTGGCTTCCTTTAAGGACCCTGGTGGTGCTGCGGGATGGGCATTAGGCTACTAACACAAGGTCAGCAGTTCAAACCCAGGGTTCAAAACCACCCGCTGCTTCTGGTGTGAAAGATGAGGCTTTCTGCTCCGTGAAGATTTCCAGTCCCGGAGTCCCTCCATCAGAGCCTTAAGAGTCGGACTTGGCACGGCGGCAGGGGGTTTGGTCTTGTTTAGTTTGGGCTGCCTTCTGACTGCGTCCGGAGTTCCAGCGGCACGGTGGCTGTCCACACGGTGGCTGAGCCACAAGGTCAGCAGCTTGAGATCACCAGCCGCTCCACTGGACAAAGAGGAGGCTCTCGAGTCCCGTCAAGAGTGACGGTCTCATAGCCACACAGCACAAGGCCTCGTACCAAGTCTTAAGAAGTGCGCCATCCTTCCTGCGGCAAATCCTTCCAGCTCGACTAGACCCTGGGCGGGCGCACTGGACACTGACGGCTCCCGTCCTCCACGGAGCCCGCTCGGGGGCCGAAGCCCCTGCCTCTTGGACAGCGTGTCCAGAAGGTGTGTTCTTCATTTTCACCAACATCAAGCCACGTTCCAAGTGTGCGAAATGAAGTCTAGAATTTTTTGTTTTAAAAAGTTTACCTTTCTATCGAATACAGTGAAAGAACCATGCCATGTTTTAAGTAGCCGAGCTTCCGTTTTGGCTTTGCCGTTTATTTATTATCTTTGTAATCCTGAAGATAATGCGTCTACCTAAACTTTTGCTTCCTCAAGCGTGCCAGCCGGCCTTCATGGGACCAGCAGGAGACTTAAGTGAGCTCGTCCAGACAAACTAATTTTGAAGTTGGAAAAGAGAGGATTTCAATAAAAGACTGCTTGCTACTGTTCAACCTTGTGGTTCACAACTCATTGCTGGCAGAGTGCTTCTCAAACCTCTTCAGGTGTGTGAAGCATGGTGAGATGCCGGGTATGGGAACCTCCCTATTTCTGCACCTTCTTCTCCAGCGTCTCCCAATCAGGAGGCTGGAAGGGAGCAGGTGGGAGTTTGCATTTTCTAACCAGTTCCCAGAAGATGTGGGTGACCTGGGAACTCCCTGGCTTCAGGGGCTATTACCCGGACTTTCCTTTCTCCACCCTCAAGGGATCCATCCTGAGGCAAGTGTTGTGAGGTCAGACAGGGGCACATTCATCCTCTGGTTAGCTCCGAGTCCAATAGCCTTTGATTCCCTGGGCCGACAAGCTCCCACCAATGCGTGCTTACCCATTGCTGCTGGGATTGTTCTTACTCTGCCTCAAGGGTTCCTTCTGCCCGCCCCCCCTCCCTCCCCGCAGTGGAGGGGTCAGACGTGGGAAAAGATGCCTCCCTACATTCTGGTCCACAATCAGTCTCCCTACACCCTCGAAGGTGTGCCCTTCTGAAGAAGACTGGGGACTGCACAGTGGTGAGTTCAGGGAAGCTCCCCAGGGCTCCTCACGGAGGGGTTCTCTGGGCCCTGTGGGGAAGAGGCCTGCTATTTTAATCATTCATTTCCTCTCTCATTGCCTCCCTGCTTTCTTCTTCCCTAGCTTCCCTCCAAATGACCAGAATAGCGGCTAGGTGCCGGGCACTGCGCTGTGGAGGTTGAGGACTAGAAATGTGCCCTCCTTAGGTGCAACCCTCACTGGTTGGGCTCCAGGGGGAGGAGACAGTTCGGTGAAGTGGCCACCAGGGAAGTTCAGAAGCAGTTGTGGTAACATGCAAAGTCATGGGAGGAGAAGGAGCTCAGAGGAAGGGACGGCGGATTCTGACTGGCAAAGTTAGGGAAGATTTCCAAGAGATGGTGCCACCTCACCTGGTCCCCGGGAGACTGGGGGGGGGGGGGCACTCCATCCAGGAGGCTGTCCTTTCAGAAACACAAAATACTCACTCGTCTCTCCCCTTACACTGTGGTGCCCCTTTGTGCTATGAGACCCAGGGAGAAGTCGAGGGATCACTGCGGCAATGGATTTTAGTAAACAACTTTCATACAGATTCAGGTTTAATAAGAGGGCCATCCATGGCTCGGAGTCATATGCTAACATTCCAAAGAGGGTCTTCTTACGGAAAAAGGTTAGAGTTCTCAAATGTAGGGTAGCAGGCTCCATCTTGAGCAATTCATCTTCTCTCAGACATCAACCCTGTCAGACATGTGGAGTTTCTTCACTTCCACGGACAGCATAGGACACGGAGCAGGAAGCTTTCTGGATATCTTAGACCTAAGTGCAACACCGGAAGTCTTCTGATGACATTGAACTTCCGCTCTAGCATCTGGTTCTTAATTCTGTGACCTTTAGAAAATTATTTCATCTCTTAGCACCTTGATTTTCCTTATCCATGAATGGGGATAACAATCACATGTGCACGCATAGGGTTTTTGTGAGAGGTGAGTGAATTCATACATGCAAAGCACTCATTAACGATGAGTTTTTGTTTTTCCCTGGACACTTCTGCCATGTAATGCATTTTTAGGTGAAGCAGCCCTAAAAAGTACTCGTATTTTCTTTCCTTTAAAAAACGGTTGTTGTGGGTTGGATCGTACTTGACAGAGCAAATTAGTTTTCCATTCAACGATGGATACATGTCTTGTTTCGTGACATTGTCACATCTCTTCACTGACACAGTTCCCTGCCTATGTCTTTCCTGAGATTCTGATTTCCATTCGTGGTTCTTCTCTGCCCCACCGGCCCCTGAACTTTGTTTTTCTTTTTGGCAAAAGCTAACCTTTTGCTCTCCTCTGGTTGATTGACGAGAACATTCCTGATAGGCGCGATTATTCACTGTAGGCTTGGCTGAAAGGTGATTCAAGGGAGCGAGCTTAGTGTTCGGTTCACAGGGTATCTCGGGGTCCACAGTCTTGAGGGTCCCACCAGTCGCTATCAAGTAATAAGTGTAGTTTTTTAAAAGTGATTTTGGGGCTGAGCCCCGGTGGCACAGTGGTTGTGCGCGGGACTGCCGCCCACTGGGATGGAGGTTCAATTCCGGCAGCGGCTCCACAGGAGCAAAGGCTGGGCCTCCTACTCCCACCACCAGAGGGCAGTGATGCCCAAAAAACAAAACAAAAAAATGATTTTTGTTCTATATTTTCTCCCATTCTTCCCATGGCCTTCTATGTGATCCCAACCAGAGCACTTCGTAGTGATAGCCAGGTATAGCCACCTACTTCTGGTTTCAGGCCAGTGGAGACTGTGCTTTGTGTGAGCCAGTAGTCCTTTGGGCCAGTTGTTTCCCTGAATCTTTGATTCTATTTGCTCTTCCTTGCTCCAGGAGGAGAGAGACTGGTAGCAGCATCTTAGAGAGCTACTCACAAGTTTGTCAGACCCCAGTCACCACTCCCCAGAGCAGGAAGCAAAACACTGTCTCTGCAGAACCATGGTATGCCAGTCGACCTAGATGTGCCCAGAGACTTTGGTCCTAAGCCCCCATACCCAGTGACTCAGTCCTTCAAGATGTTCTGCAATGCTGAAGAACTCTCTTGTGCTTTTCACATAGAATGGTTGCCCTTTCAACAAGGCAGACTCCTAATCTAGTTCTATGGCTGGGCAGAAATTCGGATATTTGAGAACTTGAAGTGAGAAAACTCTCCTCTTTTGTCCATGCTGGAAGTCTCTAGCATTTCTTTAGCGAAGGCATACACCATTTATAGTGGAGCCTCCGTCAACATCTCCCCAGAACTGTTTACGTGGTTAAAAAAACAGAGGAGACCGTTTGCCAGACCATCTGAGGGATCACTTTTAATACACTGAGCAGCACAGAAGTGTGGTCCCCTTCTTTCTCAAAGGGAGTATGGAATAATAAGACCAGCAGTTCTTGAGTCATCCCGGCTCTGAATGCTGCCTCTGCTTTATGCAAGAAACTCCATCACTCTTTGTCTCCGTTTATTTATCTGCAAGTGAAAATGATAAAAATACCTACCTCAAGTAGCTTCTGAGAGGACAAAGGATAAATTTGGTTTACAGCATCTCATACAGTGCTTGGCACATAATAAGCACTCGATAATAGTAGTTCTTGTGGCATAATGGAAAGAAGATCAGACTGGAGCTGAAGTGATATTTTTAGTCCAAGTCTGTCACTAATAATCTTCATGATATTAGACAACCTCTTCAGGCATCATTTTCCTCTTTTACAAATAAAGACATAGAAGATTATCTCAGAATGTTCCTCCCAGGTCTAATCAGATGATTCCAGTCTATCATCTTACCTTTTAGAGAATGGAAACAATTGCCGCTTTTTGTCTCTCTACAATTCAAAGACAAGACAGCAGAGCCTGAGAGAGCTTCCCTCTGTTTTATATTTTTGACATTCATTGCTTCCTATTGAGAGTTGTTCTGTTTCATGGATCTGGGTCCATTATTATTTCAGCAGATATTCTGTACTTATTCTCTCTCGCTTACTATCTTGATATTCACTGAAGATCTCAGACTAGTATCACCCTTCCTGGAGTCTCAATATCTTTATTTATAGGGACTGGATGATAGCTACCAAATCCAGTATGCTATGGCTCTCCAGTGAATGTCTGCGTTTGATTGTTATAAAGCTGGATGTTTTCAAGGGCAGTGTGGGCCACCAAGATGTCAGCCAACGGGCTGGGGGTGCAAATGAAGGAGTTGTGAAGTCAAGAAACATCACCACAATTCGAGGCTCAAACAGCATCAAGTAGAATTTTATAGAAGAAGGTACACTTTGGGGGGTATTTATGGGAGTCACACTGGGACATTCTGGAGATATAATAATGTCTTAATACAAAATTTCCTGGCTTTCTTTTGAGTAACTGGAACACAGTGTTTATGTTTCGTAATGTTAATCACATGCAATTCTTCTAAATCTGGGATCTAATGGATGCAAAAACTGGTCCAAATGTCAATTTTAAACATATGTTTTTTATATTGAATAGATCTACATAGTTCCAAACACCAGTTAACTCTTTGATGAAATTAGGGTCTGATTTTTTTCCAGAGGTCTTTCTGATTGGTAGTCAAGCTGGTGAGAAAATCTTAGTTCACAGGGTCAGCAGAGGCATTGGAAGGCTACTTCCTGAAGCAAGGCATGAAGTCCTGGGATAATTCATTCTGAGGAATGGAGGGAGGGAGGAAGCTGTCCAACAGACTTTGGTTGGATCTGGAAATTCCAAAGTTGGACAGAATAATCAAAGTCAATGTGAGAACCCTTTCACAGGGACTTTAAATGCAGATGGAGAACATACTGATTTTGTTGGTCATTAGCAGTCATTCTGAATTTCAAAATGACCATTTTCATTTTTTTTCTAATGATGTGAAACAGTTTTACTTGGTCCTCAGAGAGCAATTAACCAGATTTTTTCTTGGTGTCCAACAACTATGTTTGTTGTTTTGACTGAAGAAAAGGAGGCTGGGAGATGACTTAGTGTTTCAGGATAAGACAAGATTTATAGCTTCAAAAATAAGAGACATAAGGGCTAGACATATCTTAGATGCCAGGTCTTTACAATCAGGATCAGTAAACGATGGTGAGATTGGGCAGCATCTACTTTGAAGATCTGACAACTAGAACTGCTTTTGACTAATATACATATGGTCCTACCTAGAGGTTGAGGATGATCTGATCTCCTTCGTATAATCTTTCCAGTTTGGTGCTTCAAACAACACTGCCATGACTCACAGAAGTTTGGACATTTAAATTGCAGTTGCTTTTTGAGCCAGCAAAAGTCATGGAAGAAATCCACTCTCATATGCTTCATAGTCATAACCAGGGATTTTTTTTCTATCTCTAGTGAAAGTCCCTAGTTCAATTATCTACTTTATTTATTAGTATTGGATCCCCAACGTTACTTTTTTTTTGGCACTTCAAAACATCCAAAGCACTACTAACCGGTAAAATTTGGCCACTGATAAAATACCAGAGAGCATTTCTAAAGAACTACTCTACCACTGGCCTGTCAGTTTGCTATACTCTGGTGATTTGTGGTACCAGAAACTTTGTTACTGCTATTTCAGCGGGGTGACCCAAAGTGAATAGATGTCAGCAGACTTTCCAGACTACAAAGAAGAAACAGGCTGTCCACTTCTGAGGACTTAGCCACTGAACATCTTATGGGTAGCCTTGAAACACTGTCAGATATTGAAAACTTCATGAATAGATGCAGAACATTGTCAGAGACAGTGCCAGAAGATGATCAGAAGGCACTCAATATATGATGGAGGAAGAGCCTTCTCCTTCTCAAAGTCGAGTTGACTGGAACGATGTGAATGGAGTCAAGTCTGTGGGAGTCCAACCTCAAGAGACCTGCATTTGCTGGTGGGGCAGGACTTAGAATGAGAAGAAACAGCTGAAAAGATCAATTAATCAGCAGAACTTGGAATGTAGGAAATATAGATCTAGGAAAATTGGAAGCCATGAAAAATGAAATAGAATGCATCAAAATCAATATTCTAAGTGTTAGTGAGCTAAAATGGATTTGCATTGGCCATTTTGAGTCAGAAAATCCCACTTTATAATGTTTGGAATGACAAATCAAGAGGAATGACATTGCATTCATCTTTGAAAAGGATACTCCAAGGTTTATCTTGAAGTACAATGTTGTCTGTGCTAGGATTGTATCCATTCTCACTCAAGGAAGTTCATTTAATGCAACTATTATTCAAATTTGGGTGCCGATCACTCAAGCGGGTGATGAAGAAAGTGAAGAATTTCTTTCTATCGATGTCTTAAGTCAGAAATGGTTCAAACATGCGATCAAGATGCACTGGTCATTCTTGGCAACTGGAATGCAAAGTTGGAAACAAAGAGGAAGGAATAGTAGTTGGAAAATATGACCTTGATGATTGAAATTAAACTGGAGATGGCACGATAGAATTTTGCAAGACCAATGACTTGTTCATAACAAATACTTCTTTTCAACCACACTGGACTTTTCCCAATGGAATACTTCTCTAGGTGGAATATACAGAAATCAATATCAGCAGCTAAAACAGGGTCAAAGGCTGAGGGTGGAAGAGATCACTAATTGCTTACATGTAGGTTGGGGTTGAAGCTGAAGAAAAGCAAAACAAGTCCATGAGAACCAAAATAGGACCTCGAGTCTATCTCACTGGAATTTAGAGACCAGCTCAAGAGCAGATTTAATACATTGAATCCCAATGAAAGAAGATCTGATGAGCTGTGGGGTGATATCAAGAGTATCATTCACCAAGAAAGCAAAGGTCATTAAAAAGACAGGAAAGAAGGAAAAGATCAAAGTGGATGTGAGACGAGATACCGAATGTTGCCCTTAATTATGGAGGATCTAAGGCAATTGAAAGTCAAAGAACTGAGCAGAGAATTTCAAGGGGCACCTCAAGAAGACAAAGTAAAATTTTGTAAGAAAATGTGCACAGCCCTAGAGTTAGACAACCCAAAAGGAAGAACATGCTCAGCCTAGCTTAAACTGAAAGAACTCAAAAAAGCACTCAAGTCTCGAATTGCAATGCCGAAAGATTACGTGGGAAAAATATTGCAGGATGCAGGAAACATGGAAAGAATACACAGTCACAGTATCCTCCTGACACCACTCCTGTACCTGGCTCATTCTTTGATAGAAGCATAATTAGTTTATTGGAAAGGTTCAACGTGGAAGGACGCACATGATAAATTACTTTGTTTTTCAACTATTGCCTTTTCAGTCTACTCTCCTATCCCTGACTGCCACCTGGGATGACAAGCTGATTTCTTAGCTTTTAGATAGTAATAATATTTGGGATTTCAATTATTCAAAATCCTAGTTCAGGTTTCCATCAAAAATTAAGTTTTCCATTCAGTTCAATTTATATTGTTTATGCTTGACATAGAGGAGAAATCTGTAGTGGGGTGAGAGTATACATATTTTTATTTTGCCCCTTTCCCCACTGTTTCCTGAGTGGGAATGTAAAAGGACAAAAAATATGATAGAAATGAAAAGGCTTCATTGACTGGTGTGGTGATAATGTCCTTTTTGCTAAATCTGAGACAGATAGCCAAATATGGTCTGTTGTAGAGCATTTTGTGGGTTCTTCTAATGTAAGCATCTCTTGAACAAATAATACACTCTGACCACTTAAACTACTTGAAGCTTCTTTATTGATGATATATTTCTTATCCTAGGATGATGCTAGGGATTGAATTGTGTCTTCCCAAAAAATGTGTCAAGTTGGCTGGACCACAGTTTCCACTATTTTGTGGTCAACCTTGATTCCATGATGCATAGCAAATTCTAATGTCTATGAGGCTAATGATGTGGAATTACTGACAACATGCTAATGAGGCTAGATAAAGATATAGGATTAGGTTGTGTTTTGAGTCAATTACTTCTGAGATATAGAAGTAATTAAACAATTAGGCAGAGATTGGAAAAATGAACCAGTAGAACTGTGGGCAGAGTGCATCCTTTGGGCCCAGAGTCCCTGGGCTGAGAACATCCTAGACCAGAGGAAGGTTGATGCCATGACACACAGAGCTCTCCACGGAGTGTCCAGCCACCAAAAGTTGAAAAAGACTGTGGACCTTCCTCTGGAACTGACACAGAGAGAAAGCCTTCCCCTGGAGCTGACACCCTGAGTTCAAACTTCTCTCTTTGTAAACCGTGAGAAAATAAATTTTGATATGTTAAATCTATCCACTGTAGTATTTCTGTTATAGCAGCCCTCGATGACTAAGACAAGTGGAATTCTTTTTCCTTTTAAAATAGCCTTATTGGTCTCTACTTCACATGTCATACCATTTAATCATTCAATCACATGAGGGTCATACCAGGGAGAGTTGTGCAATCATCACAATTAATTTTAGAATATTTTCTTCTTTTACTCATCACGGTTAGCTCCAGATTACACCCCCCCCCCACTTCTTCCCTTGCCATGCCATGAGGTAATTATTAATCCAATTACTCTCTCTATAGATTTACCCATCCTGGATTTCATATACAGAAAATCATAATAGCACAAACAGGTCATCAATCAAAACCTACAAGCAAAACACTCTACCGAGAGTGATGCATTTCAAGGAAGCTGATTCTTTTGGAGAAAACTGAGCCTTTATCACAATTTGACTTTATACCAGGTGTTATATATGTACCAATTTTTTGAGCTCTATTCTTCAAAGTCTTCCTTCCCAGTATCTAGACTAATAAAGAGGACTCACTTTGCTTCCCTGGGTCATGGCAGTATTGTTTGAAGTACCAAGCTGGAAAGATTATCCTCAAGAGATCAGATCATCCTCAACCACTAGGTAGGACTGTATGCATATTGTTCAGAAGAGGTTAAAAGGGGGGAAACAGTGTAGTTAAGGGTTGGACATGCAGCACCTGGAGGTGTGGTCAATAGTACATGGGACGAGAGTCAGGATTGCTAGATTATGGTCAAGAAAAACCAAGCCCAGAGTTAAGTAGGATCAGAGAAGCATCATATCTATATAATAAATGGAAAAGTGATTGAAGCTGTCATGGACTTTATTTTACTTGGATTCACAATCAAAGTCCATGGAAACAGCAGTTAAGAAATCAGATGACTGCACTGAATTAGTCAAATCTGCTGCAAAAGACCTCTTTAAAGTGTTCAAAAGGCCTAAACATTACCTCAAGCACTAATGGACGCCCAACACAAGTCACAGCATCTTTTATAATCCAAGTATATGTAAAAGCTGGACAATGAATAAGGACATGGGAGAACGGATACCTTCAAATTTTGCTAGAGGCAAAGAACACGAAATATACTATGAACTTCTAGACAAAGGAATGACTCTGTCTTGGGAAAAAAAGAGTACAAGCAGAACTCTGCTTAGAAAGGAGGATGGCAGGAGTGAATGTCTCGTACTTTGAACAAGCTATCGAGAGTGGTCAGTCCTTGGAGTCGGCCATCATGCTCGATCAAGTCGAGGCTCATCCACAAAGGGGAAGTTCCTCCATGAGATGGACTGAGAGACACCGTGGCTGCAACAATGGCTTCAACTACAGCCATAATTAGGAAGGTGGTGTGGGATTGAGTAGTGTTGCATTCTGTTTATTGGGCATTAGGCCACTGTAAGTTGGAGCGGACTCAAGGGCACTTCACAACAAGACTAAGGAACAAGGAATGACAAGGCTTTCTGTTGCCCACAAGTGACCTTGACTGCCGTGGAAAAAAATGAATCCGTTCTTTTGAGGTCTAATGAAGTTAAGGAATCTAGGAGAGCAAGGTGAAGGAGTCAGTTGAAGCTCCCAGTATAGATAGAGACACCAGATGAGAGTCAAGTGTGTGGCAACAAGTGGAGGGCGAGGGCCTTGGAGACAAGTTAAATTGTAGGCATGCTGGTGAAGCACCCAAGCAGGGGTGCCAAATAGAAAAGTGGAAGTGAAGCGAGAGAAAGGAACTAGAAATATTTATGTGTTACCATTAACACGATGTGTAGAGGAAGATGAGCTTGCCGATGGGAAGTACAGCCAAAGAGGTAGGGGCAAAATGAGGAGAAAGTAGGTTTCAAAATCTAGCCTCTGTTAGCCCTCTTCTCCCCTGGGCTTCTTTCATCATCCGGTATGTCTGCAAAGTCATGAACCTTCTGAAACTAGCTTTACCTACTATTACCAGTGGGCTTGGAAATGTAGATTTTACTCTTTCTAATTAGTTCCTCAGGCTAGCTGGGAACAAATGAGGTATGTGATTTATTCCCCCGGTCTATGTAGTATCTTTCAGTATTATTTCATTAAAAGTCTTTAATCTGTAGTTCTCAACCTGAGCAATACACTCGAAGGATTCAGGGAGATGGGAAAATATTGATACATGGGCTCCACCCCTGAATGCTGATTCAATTGGTTTAATATACTGCTTGGGGATTGGGATATGTTGACACTTTCCAGATGATTCTAAATATGTAGCAATGATTGAGAACAATGGCCCTAGAACCCACATTACTGAGGTGGCTTTTGATCTTGCATCCGTATTTCCTAATATTAGAGATACATTTCCTGCTAGTGAACAGCTTTGTTTAGCTTAGTGGAGGAAATGAAGTTTGTGCAGGTGCTTGAGGATCAGTGAGTGAATAAAGGTGTGAACGTGCCCATTGGTGGCAAGAGTGAAGACACGGGTCTGACTTTAGTAGATGATCACACATGCATGTCTAGTACTTGAACATATCTTGTCTAAATTGTAGACAAGCAGAAATACCAGCAGCTCTTGAATAACTGTCCTGGTCAAAGAACCAGAATTCTGACCCACACATGGGAGATAATGATAGGTGATGACTTAATATCCAGTTCAGGAAAGAGATAGAGTGATTCATCTTTACCCCCTCCCCCCACTATGCTTTGTGAAATCGTTTAATCAACAAGTGTATCCTACATTATTTAAAAGCTTAGAAATTTTAAGGCATGGTGCTTACCTGTCCTTAAAAGACACACTCAGAAGGCTCTCTTTGATTATTTTACTTATATTATTAAAGGAGTAGCCTTCTTTTTTTTTTTTAGGCATCAACTGACCTCTGGTGGGAGTGGGAGGCCCAGCCTTGCTCCTGGAGAGCTGCTGCTGGATTTGAACCACCAAGCCAGTCAGCCGCAGCCCCTCAACCAGTATACTACTGGGGTTCAGCCCCAGGAATAGCATTCTACTGCAGT